>JASAND010008873.1:0-15792 GCA_030248195.1 Trissonchulus latispiculum | reverse complement strand
GTTTTAAACTCAAAAACATGATTGCCAACATGTTTCCATGTCCAAAATAGGGTTAATTTTAAGCGACAACTTTGGATATTTTTGAAAATTTTTGCAAATTGTATATACCCCAAAATTTCAGTATTTCAATATCTCAAACCGGTAAAACGTTCTGGCCAAAAATCTGAAAATTGGGTTTTTCCCGCTTGACTATAAGCTTTTACCCCTCCCGGGCCTCTAATCAGCTGGCACCAGGCCAATACGGTCTCCAGGGGGCCAGACGCCTTTACACCCATATCAGGTAGGGACATGGGCGCATTCAGGGGGGGGTTTAGGGGTTCCGATCCCCCCCTTTTTGTCCGACCCCCCCCCAGGAATTTTTGGGGAGAGAGCAAAAATTCAGCTATTTTTAGTGCATACAATTAAAAATTATGAAAACTTTTCGCGCCTGCGGCGCTTTTCTATCTCCATTTTTATAGTTTTTCTCGCCTGCGGCGCTAATGTTTAATAACTTTTACAACGTTTTGGCGCCTCCGGCGCTTTTTCCCTGAATTTTTCGCGCCTGCTTCGCTTTTATTTCCATTTTACTGAATTTCCGCGCATGCGGCACTATTCTATCTCAATTTTAACAATGCGCCTGGCTGAGCTTTTTATTCAATTCTTTTCAAGCTTTCCAATACAAATTATGCCATTATATATGTCAAAGAATTTCTCAACTTTTATTGAAATCTTTTTAAAGATTTCCATTACGGCTTTTTTTTCAAAATTTCAAAAATTTTCTCAACTTCTGGGGGGCTCTGCCCCCCCAGACCCCCCGAGTCGACTTGTCTTAAATCTCGCCATTTTTGCTGCTCCCAAGCTGAACTTTGTTGAAAACTTTGCCGCCGCTACCCCCTGCACGCGTAAACGTGTCAGGCGAACGCAAAAATTTTTTTGGGCTCGACCCCCCCCCTTTTCAAAATCCTGGGTGCGCCCCTGGGTAGGGATACTGTATATATATATACAAGTAACAAAAATGCTCCGCACAATAGGGGATAATATGTGTGTTGGGCCTATGTCTGTCGTTTAATCCGGTTGAGAAAGAAAGTATATAAATCCGACACAGCAAGTTTGGGTGGGTGGTTCTATGGCGAAAGTTGTTCAGTTCGATGCGGGCCTTCATTTGACTCGAAATTTGACCACTTTTGAAAATTTTAATTTTTGACCCAAAATCGCCTAAGTCCCCACCACAGGCCTCTACAGCCACTTTAGGTACGCACTTCTATGACAAAAGTTGCTCAGTTCGATGCGGGCTTTCATTTGGTACCAAATTTGACCACTTTTGAAAATTTTAATTTTTGACCCAAAATCGCCTAAGTCCCCACCCCACCCCACCACAGCCCTCTACAGCCACTTTAGGTACGCACTTCTCTGACAAAAGTTGCTCAGTTCGATGCGGGCTTTCATTTGGTACCAAATTTGACCACTTTTGAAAATTTTAATTTTTGACCCAAAATCGCCTAAGTCCCCACCCCACCCCACCACAGCCCTCTACAGCCACTTTAGGTACGCACTTCTATGACAAAAGTTGCTCAGTTCGATGCGGGCTTTCATTTGGTACCAAATTTGACCACTTTTGAGAAATCTTATTTTTGACCACTTGACCCCCTACCCGATTTACCCTTCAAACGGCAAAGTGGAGCCAGTCCAGCAAAATGGGTGGGTCGGACGGCAAAACGGACTCCGGAAATGAGCTGGGCGCACCAGAAAACCCCTATGGACAAAGTTTTGAGAGGGTATGCACAGTCCTATATGGTGTTCTTGGAAGTCGGTACCGACTTGACCCTCCCGACAGCAAAGTGGAACCAGCCCAGCAATATGGGTGGGTCCGACGGCAAAACTGCTTACGGGAATCAATTCGCCGTGCCAGAAAACCTTTGTATGAAAGAATTGAGCTTTCTAAGTTGAATACACAGCGAGAAATTTCGATTTTTCATTTTTCGAATTTTCACCATTTTTGACCGGCCACTGTGGTCGCATGGGAAGTGATAGAGAAACGAGACTTGGCTATTTAGTTAGTTCAATATATGTAGTTTCTGAATATAAAAAGAAATCGGCTCCAGCTCTTAACGTTCGAGCTGCGCAGCGACCACAAAAATGGTCACTTTTCGCTCTGAGCCGACTTTGCGGCGCCGCTGCGGCGCTGTGGCGCACCTGCGGCGCAAAAAAAGTAGCTATTCTTAAATGGCGCATGGGGTACTACCAGACCCTATACCCCTTTAGGTCCGGCCTCCGCTGCAGATTACGTGAAAGAGGCGGAAAGTCAGGACAATACGACCATTAAATAGGAGAAACCGGAAAAAGGCATCGCCGCCATAACCGGTCCGGGGCACAACTTTTTAACGGAAAGTGATACGGGGCTGAAACTTCGCACACATACTAAACTCGATGTGCTCTACAATTTGCGCATGAAATCTGCGCAGGATTTTGCGCAGCCTCTGCGCAACTTATTTTACGGTGTCTCCAGGGACTTTTGACACATATATATTATAGGGGTCGCTGCCGCGACCCCTATGATATATACATATATATATATATTTGAAGATTTCTATTTAGAATATTACTTGTATACGTTGAAGTACGTTATATATATAAATAATCTTTCAAAATGATGCAAGAACTGCTGGGGAGCGTCGACGGTTTGACGTTTGACGTGGAGTCGGCGTTGGAGACTCAGTTAGGCGCTCAACCCCTGCCGTTTCCGGGCATGGACAGTAAGTATATATATATATATATATATATATATATATATATATATATATATATATATATATATATATATATATATATATATATATATATATATATATATAATTTTTTTACTACTGATTGTACGACTCATTAAGCTTTACCATTATTTACTATGTTCGTATTTATTTACGTGCGTTGCGAACTTATGGTCTCACTCAAACGTCAGTCAAACATATACACTTTCAGAGTGTGTTTCAGAGTCCAGCGCTGCCATCTGTGTCTACTATCTAAGTAACACCTGCAACAAGGGGCCTCAGTGCCCGTTTCGTCATGTGGCCGGCGAAAAGAGTGTGGTCTGCAAGCACTGGCTTCGTGGGCTCTGCAAGAAGGGGGACCAGTGCGAATTTTTGCACGAATATGATCTGTCCAAGATGCCTGAGTGCTACTTTTTCACGAAATACAGTTAGTCTTTTTCTTCATACGTACGTATATTATTGGATAGATATTTTGCGTGTCCGGCTGGTCTAGCTTTTTCCTACAGGGGGGTGGGTGGGTGGGCTGTAGCCCTCACCCCAGAAATCGAGAGAAATCGAGTCCCCCCATAAGACAGGTCGCCCCCACTGGATTCGGACCCTCGTAGAACCCAGAAAAGTGCCTCGAAAAGGTTGGGTTTTGAGGCAGGGGCAGATCCAGGGGGGCGGGGGCCGCGATTCAAATGTATGAAAAATTAAGGAAAAAATAGAAAAAATGGCAAAAAACACAGAACTTTGCGCTTTCGGCGCGGATATTTTGTACTTTTTAACCGCATATTTATTGCCGTTTGTGAAGAAAAAGTTTGACACGCAATACATTATTTAAAACGAAAAGTTTTTGTTTACATTGTCTCCAAATTCGATTTTTTCGCAGTTTTGCTCTGCGCATTGCATTTGATCAATTTCTAGACACC
Source organism: Trissonchulus latispiculum (assembly GCA_030248195.1). Classification (NCBI taxonomy): domain Eukaryota; kingdom Metazoa; phylum Nematoda; class Enoplea; order Enoplida; family Ironidae; genus Trissonchulus; species Trissonchulus latispiculum. The sequence continues at coordinate 12,137 of JASAND010008873.1, read as the reverse complement.
TTTTAGTGAGAGGGGCTAGAAATCCTTTAGAAGTGGAAGGAAAGGAGCTTTATAATATTTCATCGTCTTTCAATTTTTGTTTTTTATTTTTTTAGATGCCTGTAGCAATCGAGAGTGTCCATTTCGCCATGTGGATCCGGAGAGTCGTATCAAAGACTGTCCCTGGTATGATCGTGGCTTCTGTCGTAACGGTACGTGCCTATAAGGTTTTACTTGTCTTACTTTTTGTACGCGTCGCGCTAATAATTTCAGTGTGATGTCGTAGTACTTCACAGGTGTATATAAATTTCTACAAGGCAAGGCCGACGGAGTATGTTTCCTTAAAAAGGAGAAATTCGCCATGATGTCGACCAGGCTTTGAGACTCCATCTGGCAACTTGGTTGAGTTGTCCTTGACCAACCTTACGGGGCCAGTTTCCTGGATAACAGTTGCACCTTCCAGGCTATTTGTTTACAGTGGGGGGGCAGAAGTTGACCTCCCGCCGGCATTTTTTGGGTGCCCTAATTCTCAAAAGTTTTTCGGCTTCACCTGAAATTTTTGCATAAAATGGCTATTTTTAGCCTAGATCCAGGCATTTTTATTGAGAAATTTCGCATTTCTACATGCAAAATTAGCAATATACCAATTTTTTGCTCAATTTTTAAAAAGTGCTCCCGAAAATACCTTCGGGGTGGTACCCCTCCCCAGAAAACCCCTAAAGACTACCCTGCCTTCGGGTGATGATCATCACATTGTGATGTTTAATGTAGCAAACAACAACACCAACAAAGTCCTCTTTAAGCAAGGCCTTTTGCTTTTATGGACTCCTTAAAGAGTAGATGCCTACTTTTGAAATAATTGACGAAACGATATGCGGGGAACTTTGTTCTTCTTTGTATGTTTTGATTTTTGCACTCTTTTCAGGACCAACCTGTAAACATCGCCATCGTCGAAGGGTGATGTGTGTTTCCTATATGAATGGATTTTGTCCGGATGGTCCCAGTTGTAAGCATTTTCAGTAAGTACATTTTGTTGTCTATATTCTGTTCAATGTCTGTAAAATGAACGAGACGTATGCGATACATCAATAATTACCGTGAATTTAGGTTGAAATTGAAATTAAAATGCCAAATTTTATGAACTATATTTTGGTTTAAACGTCTAAACTGTTGGTATTCGAATTGTCACAACATGTTTTAGAAATATTGCAAATCCTTAGACAAAAAGAAGAGATTTCATGTATATACTAAAATCTCCGATACGTTTTAAGCATTTTCTTCAGAAAAACAGTATCATATTTGCTCTTAAGAAATTGCGTCTAATGCGCAAAGTTTTTGGTTTTGAACAACTTTCCCCATTTTTCGTCTAAATTTATTGCTGCCTGCGTAGACGGCTGCCTAAGCATACCTAAATTCACTCTTGTTCGTGGAATTTATCATTATCACTCATTATATTGTTACTTCTTTGTTGGTTGGTCAGTTTTATTGTTTGTTTCTGATGTTTGTAATTGTGTATTTTGTTACAGTCCCAGTTTTGACATTCCTCGAGTGGAGAACTTTGGCTACAGAAGTACAGTAACTGGAATGATTATTGTTTGCCACCATTGCGGGGAACCGGGTCATAAGGTCACAATGTGCCCGCGGATGCCCAATATCATTAAGGCGGCAGAGAATGCTCGGTTGAATGTAGGTTGTTTCGGTTTTTCAGCTGTCTATTCCGATTATTGTATGTTTGGCGATTCCAGTAATGAGCTCTTGGGAATAATTTAGGTTTAAACTGGTCACCTGTCTTAACCGCTTTAACAACATTTTATTTGGTATTTTTTATTGACCAACTCTGTAATTTTGTAGTGTATGGAGTTTATTAGTCAAATTTTACGCCAGTAACTTCCCTTTTTTAATTTCAGTGCATTTTTTGCATGGCCTACGAAGTATGAGAATAGGGGAAAGTGGGTGACCGCAACTTTTTAAGCCCTTTTTAAAAAAACTTGTTTGCAATTGAACGGAAATTGAGAAAAGACGCGCCTGTGTTTCTGACTCTGTCTTAACAATAAATTCAGTGATGATTAAAATGTCTTGTTTTTTTTCAGTTGCCCGCAGATCAACGCCAGAAACCTTTGACTGAAGTCACATGTTATAAGGTTTGTTTGTGACTGCGTTTCTGTCAATTTTCTTAACAGATTGCAGCTAGCTGAAAAATTCAGCAAGCTGGTTATTTCTAGAATCCTCTGACTTGTGGAGTCCGAATCAGTGTTCTGCTTCTTTTATTCGGGCTGTTTAGTTATATTGAATTAGTTAATTAATTTTCCTGTAAGCATCTTTGTCCTTTAGTGTGGAGAAAAGGGTCACTATGCCAACAAGTGTACCAAAGGCGTGCTGGCTTTCCTGTCACAGTCAGCCCATTTGACGCAGGAAATTCGTGCTCGCGAAGAGCAGCAGCAGCGACAGTTTCAGCAGCAGATTACCATGAGAAGGGCCGGCGAAATGATGAGATAATAATTCGATTCACACTATTTTCTTTTGTATTGTATTGTTTATTTGTATTGTAACTTACTTTAGAGGTGTAATCTGTTGGTATTGTAAAATAAAAACTTTTAATTTAATAAACAGTTGTTTCTGGTGTTGCTAGGATGATAGGTTAGGTGGGTAGGTTTTATCAGTAGACTGATAGGAATTTAAGGATAGCTGCGGATTGGCAGAAGATAATTTTTGAATGGGAGTTAACTGGCTGCCAAGTGCCATTAAAAAGATTGTACAGTAGAAAAACCAAGACCTTGGATGTATGGCTTCTTGCTGCACTTAGTCGCAATAGACAGCTAGCAACAAGGAAAGAATTGTTCAAGATAAACTGAGAGTAGGGGCAGATAAAGGTTGGGAAGAGATTTGGAAAGTGATCAGGATAATGTGATTTATGTTCTCTGGGCTAGAGTTAATCTCGACCTGGTAAAGTTTATTGCTAACAGGATTCGTAGTTTTTATTATTCAACGGAATTTGTGGGGTTCGTAATTCTGTGGTAGGTTTATCAGCGTTCCCAAGCAATCGTGTCCTTTTTTCCGGATTTTCATGCATAATGCCGCGTTCGAGTACCTTAGTTCACACGTCACAGTATTTCACATCAAAGTTGAGGTCTCCATGTGTTAAACATAGGGAACTAAAAACGTTTCACTTTTTTACCCTAGTGTCAATAAATCTCGAAACTGTGCAATGCTAAACAGCCTTGTTTGGCATGATTTGAAAGGAAAAGTGCTGTGATATATATGTTGGAATTAGAATTTTGATTTAGGCCTTTCAAATTTTTGAAGATATAAAACTTGAAACGATTTTAAAATGGCTTGAAATTTTAAATCTTCAAAAATTAATTAAAAATTTTCAAAGGCCTAAATCAAAATTCTAATTCGAGCAAATTAGAGCACTTATCATGGCCTTTCTAATGGTACCAGACAGGGGCTGGTTGATTAGCGTTGCCCAGTTTCGAGATTTTTTGGCACTAGGCCTTTTAGTTCTGTATGTTTACCACCACGTGAGACCTCAACTTTAAGGTGAGATTTCTTGACCTTTCGACTTGCGACTTAAATTTTAAAAATTCGTTAAAACATACCGTTTGGACCATAAAATATGTAAAAATCGGAGAAAGTCGAAAAAATAGCCAAAGTTTGGGGACCCTCCCCTTAAGCAGTTTTCTTAGAAAAATTCAGTGCTATGTCTTGGGTATTGCGCATCTTTTCCACAAATTTACCAAACAGGATTGGATTAGGTTAGATACTGGGCCTTCCAAATGTTTTACATTTTACTAGAATACTATCTGCGCTAAGGAATCCTTAATTGGTCGGTAAATGGGTACCACGAATGCGGGAAGGTAACAGGAGACTGTGTAGGGCATCTGCCTTGAGGAACTCGCTCCTCCGCTACCGTTGTAGGTATTGCCAGAGGTAGCACTCCTGGCTCAAGTGGCTGGTAATCTGGAATTATCACCAACGCCCTGTATATTCTCGCATGAGGATAGGAGATTCTCCAGGGGTCATTTACCTTTTACCTTACCTTTAGATAGGCAGCATCGATAACAACAGCAACAACAACAACATCGTACCGTAGTCACGACAATAATTGAACATTTTGAGTAGATATATTTTCAAGGTTTCACAGTGAACACACAGCAATTCGGGCAAATTATTTGAAGCAACAGTTCAAACCGAGGCTGATTCTGCACTTTGAACCGCAACTTTCAAAGCATTCTTCAGAATGATCCCAACAGCCTGACGCACGTCGACTTCTTCCAATTTCTTTTCTCACTATAAATCCGGAACAACCAAATTCTTGAGTGGCCACCAGCAGAATGATCATAACAACAGAATAAAACATTTTGTCAAAATACCTGAAATCAAAGATCAAAGTTATATTGACTGACAAGAAAGGCTTGCGTACTGTATAGGCATGGGCACGGGTCCAAAAAATTGGACCCGAGTACCCGGCACTACCCGAAGCCCTATGTCGGGTAATTGCAACGCTACCCGGGTATCCGAGCAGTTTTCGGGTACCCGAAAAATTGGTATTGTAAACCTTGGTTTACGTTTGCTACTAAGCTAAACCAAATCTATGGCATGTTGTATGTAACTCTTCTGTTAATTTCTGTTAATTCTTCTTTAGATTTAAGTTGGCAGTCCTCTAGTGACTAAAGGCAAAAAGTATTAAGTATTTGCTCCCATTAACAAATTTTGGCGATATATACGGTGACAATGGAACTCTCGGTCAAACCACTACAGAATTCAATAATAAAATTGGAGAAAAATCTGTACAGTTTTTGCTTTAGATAGCTTTTGTTTTAGCTGTTTGACTGTTCGATATATAGTATTAATAAAAAGTTTTCCGGTGAGATAGACATTAGCTGAATTTGGAATGCAGACGCTTAAAACTGATTTTAGCAAACGCTAACATGGCGTTAAATGTAATATAAATTTTACTGCCTGGGATCAGAAAAATCAGTGTTACGATTTTAAAATATTTTTAAAATTTCTGTTCTCAAGAATGCTAGATTTCCTAAAATTCGTATTGCAATTATGCCACAAACCCACAAGTCATGAAATAAACAGACACAATATTTTATCATTTGATTTTACAGGAATGGACGAAATGTTCGTAAAGATTTTCGCAGAGTGCACCAGTGTAGAGTAGAATAGAGTAGGATAAAGGCCGAGTTCAATATAACTCATAAGTCGAGTTTCATTTCGCGAAATGGTCGTAAAGAAAGTGAGGCTGTAAGCCTCGAAGAGTTTTCTAATGACAAAATTGCGACAGCAAAATTTGCTTGATAAGTTAACGAAGTTGAATTTGGTATTATTACGATGATTTCAGGTTTTCACATAATTTTTGGGTTTTTCGAAATTAGAGTTTTTTCGATTGGCAGAGGGGAAAAGATACCAGATACCTTTTGTCAAAGACTTTTCTAAAAAGTTGATATAAAGGTTATCGGGGCACAGAACAGAATATAGTTCAGCATATAATAGCTAAAGTTGTAGGCAGAAAATGCGAGCTTCTTACACTAACGAAAAACCATATAGAAAAACTGTCTTCAGATTGTGCTCTGCGTATCCAAAGACCCCCATGTGAAAAACATCGAATTTCGCGAAATCAAAAATTGGTTGGAAACATACCCATACCAAATTTAAGCTCGATTGGTCAACTCTTAAAAGTTTTGGGTGTTGGAGGGTGAACTGAAAACTCCCAAGTCCAGTTATATTCGGTTTTTTCCGATTTTAACTGGATATCGGGTACCCGAAGCAACACCCTGGCACTCGAAAATTTTGTTAGTTAGTGTCCGGCTAAGGTAGTAGTTTTACATCCCCTGAATTCTAATCCAAAAAGTATTTAGAAAGGATAGTTTCGGAACAACTAACACTCAAATAACTTGGTTTGCAACTGCGAAATCTGGGAGGGAATAGTGTCAATTTGAGTCGGCACATTTGTGCTACTGAAAGCATGTGCTAGTCAATAGTATATCTTAATGACACGAAAAGTTTGAAATGGAGTTTCAACATTGGAGTAAACTAGTGGCAGGCAGCATAATTAATTAGATTTCAGCTGAAGTTATTGTTAATTCTATAAATTCCAACAGTGAGCGTAAAGTGAAACCCATTGGCTTGTGAAAGCAAAAGTTAAACGAGTTATCTGAAGTTAACTATTACCAAGAGTGCATAATTGCACTATATATAAGAAGAAGAGTAAGCCACTAGAGGGCTCCTCTTCTTGGCATTGCGTAACGGTGCTCCGACCACAATACGCGAATGTTCCCCCGTTTGGTGGGGGGGGGGGGTAGCTCTCTTCGACAAAGCATACCCCCTCCGTTGGGTGGGGGGGTAGCCGAAATGAGGTACCCGTGTGATGGGGGGTAGACAACAGCCAATCAGATTGCAGAGACCCCCTCCCCGTTTGGTGGGGGTATAGCGAGGGATTACGGTAGTTTTTGTTCTATTTGAAAAAGGGTCCCCGTTTGGTGGGGGGGTATACAAAGGGGTCCCCGTTCGCTGGGGGGCTATGCGAAAAGGGTCCCCGTTTGGTGGGGGGTAGGCAAAAGAGGTCCCCGTTTGGGGGGGGGTCGTCAACAGCCAATCCGAATAGTCCAATTTCAGCCTGGCTTGGCGACCCCCCCCCCAACGGGGACCCCCTTCTCCTACCCCCCACCAAACGGGACTCCTTTTGCATACCCCCCCACCAAACGGGGACCCCTTTGCACACCCCCACCAAACGGGGAGGGGGCGGTTGTCGACCCCCCACCAAACGGGGGAACATTCGCGTATTGTGGTCGGAGCACCGTTACGCAATGCCAAGAAGAGAAGCCCTCTAGTGGCTTACTCTTCTTCTAATATATAGTGCAATTATGCACTCTTGCTATTACTCTAACTCCTTCATTGAGAGACCAAGTTAAAGTCTAATTAGGAATCGTGTTTTGAAACAAGCAACATGAAAAATCGTTACCTACTTTTTGCACTCGGTAGTGACTACTTAATAATAACTTCCTGTAAAGCCGGATCTTAAGTAGGCGCACCAATCTCACTCAAATAAACGGATATAAACTGAAATGTATTTCTTTCTATTCATTCGTGATTGAGAAAGCAAAAGCGTGAACGCCCTAGGCTGTTAGTGAACATTAATATTTGAACGGAAAAATTGACTTCTAATTAATGTATTAAGTGTTCTTCCAAGTGGTTATTCGAAGAGTTAGACCAGAGAGTTACCAAAAAGATTCGCTTAAGTGGTCACTGCTTTTGTTCAAAGGGAATTAAGAGGTAAACAAATCTATCACTTTTGATCGATTAGTTGTGTGAAACCTGTTTCTTCCGGTTTGTGCTGGTTTTCAATGAATAGATATTATAGAGACAGAAAAAATGACAATAATTTTGGATGACTGTTGTTTTGTTTTGTGACAATAGTTAGCGTCTCAGCGAAAATATTAATTTGTTCCAAAGTTTTGCTAGTATTTTTGTGGTTTACACTAGCACAACTAAAATGGGGATAATGTAAAATAGAAACATATTTATACGATGTGCACTGCATAAGTGCTTTCAGAATCTTTATTGCTATGAATAAGTAACAAGAAACATGCAATATTATAAGATTGAATGGATATCTTGAACGTTAGACCAGCAAAATGGTAGCACCTCTATTTTTCAGCTTCGCATCATTGTTATATAAATATTTTGTGTCATTTGATAAGCTTGCTGAATTCAGGAAATCTTATGTTCAAAAGTGTAATAAATAAGTCTAACTTAATTCCCAGAGAGACTTATCGAATTTATACTTACACAATGTTTATAGCCTTTGAAATACAATATATACTTATGGAACTGAAATGTGAATTCAAATATGAAATTTCATATAAATATGAACTTATTGTTACGTTGCACACTAAGTGGTGCAGCTAATTGTAAAATAGAAAATGCTGATACCCCTGTGGTCATAAAGTTCAGGAGGTCCTAAAAAGTAAGCAATTGCTTAAAAATTAATTAACAGCAATTAATGCAATTTTCCCAACAGTCCGACCAATATGTTATACAATTGTCCATCTTCATTGTGTACTCCTGGAACAACATGAGTGTCAAAGAAAAAGGCGTATCGTTCTTGGATCCTCCGATCACTGAGTGATTGTTGCGGTCGAAAGTTGAATCGCAACAGAGCTGGTCTTTCGTCAATTTCTGCGGAGAACAGGCTTGATCGCAATCGGGCCAACTGAAAATAAAAAGGAAAAGAGTTAAATTGCAACGATGTTTCACCAAATTTTTCATTATTTTGTGAAAGGAAAGGAACAATAAGGGTAAATGCCAGACTTCTGGTCGGTCCTCAGTGTACTGGCATTGTCTGGAAACTTGAGTCTGAGTTTTTCCTGATCAGAAGATTATTGCAGCATTCTTTTGATCTCTAACGCCCCACTCCAGTTAGTTCTAATCCAATCAGGGGCATAAGAAGCCTATCGAAACGTGTATACAAATTTTTATAAAAGTTACGTTACACTAACTTTTGTGCTATGTAGATATAGGTATATGTTGTAATGATAGGATTCCAGATCGGCTCGGAAAGTTTTTAGTTCGATTATCGGCAGAGCCAAATCTTTACAAAGAATACCTACTGTTACATATCAGACCACCTCTATACCACCAACGGATACCAATTTCTGTAACCTTTTTCAAAAAATTTTCGTCCACTTTCATCAGTCAGAATCGTATTAGTCAGAATTTCATTAGTCAGAATTTCGTTAGTTAGAATTTCATTAGTCAGAATTTAAAGTTTGAAATAATATAAGTTGAACTTTCATTTGACAGAATTTCATAAGTCAGAATTTCGTTAGTCAGAATTTCATTAGTCAGAATTTCGTAAGTCAGAATTTTATTTTTCTTGTTTCTTCAAAATTTTGCACGTATCTGCACAGTCTTAGGACCTTTCCCCATAAAGTAGGGGAGAGTAGTTTTAGAACAGAGCAAACTATCAACTCCTTTATAGCTCTTAACTCTTCCTCAAAAAGACCATTGATGATTTGCGCCATACCAAGAGTATATAATCCAACAGTTATTACGTACCTACTTTTCGCCATTCTGATTCTTTTAGAATTCAAACGAAACAGCCTATCGTCATTTCCTGTCTGTAAAATGTAGGCAGGTGTACGCGGAGAACCAATCCAGTTGTAGGGGGAACCCTTTTGAAAAGAAAGTTTTGCTCGTTGCTGATGGTAGAGCCAAGACACATTTGTGTCGACTAGAAATCATTTTATGAAATTATCATCATGAAAGTTTGAAAAGTTAGTTTCTGACTAATGAAATTCTGACATAAGAAATTCTGACTACTGAAGATAAACCAAAATTTTTTGGAAGCATTGGCGACCACTTGCCTGTTCATGTGAGACCTGCTGAGGTTCCATGTAAACGATCCAATTTACAGTTTCACTGCAAGGCGGGGTGGTCAGTGAGCCTTGATAGATGTAGACCTTAGGATTATGTTTTGGAAGCAGATCCTTCAGTACGACAGCCGACGGAAGCGTTGTGGCAGTTGCTGCAGAAAATGCAAACATCATGACAATTAGTATAAGTAATTCCTAAATAAGATAAACAAACAGTTTTCAAGAAAAAAGTTTGATGAAAAGGACAATACTGATTTGTGACTGACGTGAAAAAGTGTGGGAAGACAATTTAAGACTGTATACAAATATTTTTTTAAAATTTTTACGATGTGTCAAACATTTTTCCAAACCGAATCCGTGTTGCTATACATCAGCTCAGGATGGGAATTTAAGCTGTATACTAACTGCTTTGGAGAGCCCTAGGGTAGCCAGAAACAGTTTAGGAAGGGGGCAAGCCAAACATTTTCAAAGTTGTGGCAGTTAAATAATTTAATTAAATCTAATAATAATTACATTAAAAGTAATTAATTAAAAATTATTTGTCCGTTTACTCTTGAATTGTATCTCGTCCAACACAGCGAGAACGGCGGCTAGAGCGGCATTCTCCGAACCCAACTAAAATACACAATCCTAAGATTGATAAATGCATGCAATATATTACATAACAATATAGAATAACTGAGCTACAAATATTAACATAGGGCTGAATCTAAGTCAGAAGGCGCTTTGTACTGAGAAATTCTGAGGGGGCTTGTACCGTGAACAGAAATTAATTAATTTGTTTCGAAATTAAAGTCAAAAGTCAGTCAATAATCGACTAGCAAGTGTTCGTCTCTTTTTGTCTTGAAAAACTCGAAAAAGCAAAAATGAATTGAAAATATAAAAAATTAGAAGTCCATTAATTTTCAAAGAAAGCAGCAACCACTGCAATTCCATTTTCGTCTTTCATGGCCTCAGCACTTGATAATCCGCTTTTGAAATGCACAAAGTGTACCTGAAATAATTTACTGTTTAGAATTGTAATTTTACTTTCTATTGCAATCTTGATGAGTTATTTCTAAAACTGAGCTGAAGGGAACCAGTTTCGAGTTTTCAGGCTCAAAATTGCCAAGACTGTGGTCTATTGTTTTGGAGGCTACTTCACTAAATTGGTTATAAATTGAAACAAATGTATACTTTATTATTATATATTACATGACTTCCTTTTTACTTTCATATAAATTTACTTCTAAGGGATATTGTTTATCGTTAAGTCGATGTTCACTCCCTTCATTGTCATTTCGTCCCCAATGAAAATGAACCTGCTTCAGATCATAGGTGATCCGGTTGGGACCTCCGGCCAAAGAAATTCCGGCATTTTCCGGTACCAAAAGCTGCACTAAAAACACGGAATTGCTGTACTTCAATTCAACACACTACCGTATTCCTACCTACCTAATCCTGCACTTCTTAAATCCAGTATAAATCACAAATCAGGCTTAATTTACCAATAAATAGTGTTAGTGCAGACTTGAGTGTATATTTTTATATAGAATTGATTAACACATTCATTAAATTAGCAACAACTAATAATGCTAGCCATAATGATTATTGTAATTATTGCAGTTACTGTTAATAATTGCACTGCATTGTAATAACTGTAATTGCATAGTTATTGTAATTAACCAACCAGTATGTCCTGTATTTGCAACAGTCAAGCCCTTTAAAGGTTGGTTATAGTTGATTTGCCAAAGATGACTTGTATTGGCTGAAATCGATATCGCAGAATCAGTATCGATATTGATTGGACTTTGTCGATCTCCATTACAAGACTTGTACTCGTCAATTCTATACCAACTGCTTGGACCTGAAAAACTTTGCAATAGGTTGTATCAAGAGTATATAGTAGGAAGAGTGGGAAGCTTAGCCTTTCCTAATGGAAATGGCCTGCGAGATGCTCGGCACATTAAGGCCGAAATCGCGGGGGGGGGGTACCGCTTACCGTTGTTCAACATGTGTTTATATGCGTTTGAACTAAAATCTGATTGGCTAATCGCCTACCTTATGTCAAATTTACGTGTATAAGCGTATGGGTCCCGTATGGGTCGTAAGCGTAAATAGATGCAGGGCTGATACTTTGAGTACTCTGTTGAACGTCAATTCAACTGCCTGGCCAGTACATTCCCTTAGAGGCCCCGCCCTTACCCCCGCAAATTGGGCCCTCGTGGAAAAACAAATTCGCCCGGTGTGATTGTGCTCTAAAGCTCGAAACAGAAATAAAGTTCGCGCGCGTACTGTTTGTGTTATCGAATTTTAGCTCACAAGCATACAGCGAGTGAACGTACTCCCATTTCGACTGGGTACCAATTTGTGAGGGATGGGGGCTAGCCGTGAGCGTGGCGTGCAGATGATGTATCAGGCTTATTTGGTGTATGTCAGCTGTCATACTCTTATGTATTATGTCCTCATGATATTAGCCCATTAGCTAATAGCCGCTAAAGAAGCGAACAGTGAAAGAGAATTTGCAATTTGATAGAGAATTACAATTAGCCGTTAACTAATTATCGTTAGTTAATTTAATGGCAACCTGCCTACCTATCAGTTCAGGATCATCATCTGAATAGGACCATTCTGCACCTGAAGTAGAAATGAGGTTTCTTCTAAGCTAAAGCTACTATTTTCGGTAGACAATCGTAGTGGCGATTTTCTGTTTCATTCCACAATAATTTGGGATGTTTGCACACGAACTACCAACCAGAGTAAAAGAGTTCTATATTCTATTGTCTATTTTCTGAG
>JASAND010008871.1:0-75556 GCA_030248195.1 Trissonchulus latispiculum | reverse complement strand
TAGAAGCTCTGCGATCAATTTTTGGTCACCACAAATTCAAAAGTCAGCTTCAAGAAGAAACGATTGACTGCGTCTTACAACGTAAGTCTATATATATATATTTGTGCATATTATGTCTTTTGTCATATATAGGGGTGGGTGTGGATGTGGCTAAAACACTGGGGGTTTATCGGCTCGGTAGAAGGGCCATCAAAAATTGCAAGACCCTTTAAATTTTCGATTTTTTCACTTTTTGGCCAGAAGGGGAAGAAGAGGTTGCAAAATCTGGAAATTTATATAAGGGTTTGCGCCAAAATTTCGTTTTGCTGCGGGGGAGGGGAAAGCCCCCTCCTCGATTCACACATATATATATATATATACGCACATGGTCTTATTTCCTTAGTAGTGAAAGTATTTTTGCAAATTTATCCTCAAAACCCTTGTTTTCCCGGCACTTTTGGGTTCTGGGGGGGAGGGCAGCGAGGCGACCCAAGTCTGGGAAAGGGGAATCGATTTCTGGGCCGCGACTGCCCCCTATAGGAAGAAGCCGCCAGTATTATAATACGTAATAACTGGGTTTATTTTAGGCAAAAATACGTGGTGGGGTCGAGTGGAGAGGGGACCCAAAAAGTTGCCCCAGCCCCCCCCTCCCGCTAAACTAAACCCAGAAATATATATATATATACGTACGTACGTTATGATGTTATAAGTAAAATACGTAAAGTTGTAAAGTCAAACTATACATTTAAGCACGGTGTAGATATATTCAGTAAACGTATACGTATACATCATATCCAATAATTTAATATCTTTTTTTGCAGGCTGTCACGATGTGTTTGTCAACATGCCCACTGGGAGCGGTAAGTCACTCTGCTATCAGCTGCCCGCCGTACTGCAGCCCGGTCTGACGGTTGTCTTCAGCCCACTTATTGCCCTGATGCAGGATCAGCTGGCAGATCTTCAGTCTCATGGCATTCCCTGTGCCACTCTGAACTCCAAACTGAGCTCGGCTGAACGCAAGGCCGTTCTGGCTGATCTTAATTCGCCTGGCGCCGGTTCAGAGCCTCCGACTCTGAAACTGCTCTATGTGACACCGGAACAAGCTGCTACGGAAACGTTTCAGGCAAGAAAGGCGGGACTAAGTGGAACTTGGTTGAGATTATATATATAATTGTTTGTAACTTTTCTTTGAGTGTCTTGTTCTGGGCCATTTTAAGATTCATACGTAGTTTTCCCCCCGTGTATGTATGTGCTTTCAATTGTAATTACGTGTACCAACATAAAAGGAAAGTACTAATTTGTTTCCTTCGTAGATTCGGGGCGAAGCCTGAAAATTTTTGTAAATTCGCCCTTCTGAGCGATTTTTTTCTGGGTAAAAGTTGGTACCAAGAGGGGCACCCACTTTTGTGTGTGGGGGAAGGGCCCCCGGCCCCCGCCCCCCCCCCGTAGAATAAGCACAGAAACCTTGAAATTCTAATGCATTCCATATAGTGGAATAACCTAAAACCCTTAAAGCCTAATTCAGAAATTCTAATACTTAACAGCGCGGCATAACCTATATATTATGTGTTAACTAAAGGTTTTACACTCTTAAAATACTGACAGCCAGGTAAAAGCATTCCTGTAGGGGTTTACCCTATGCACTGGTGATGATTTTAGGTCCTAATGCGCCGCCTGTACCAGCGTGGTCATCTGTCCCAGTTTGTGGTGGACGAGGCCCATTGTGTCTCCCATTGGGGCCATGACTTCCGACCGGACTACCTCCGGCTGGGTCGTCTGCGCCAGCTGTTCCCACGAGTGCCCTGGATTGCCCTCACGGCAACGGCTACCAAACAGGTGTGATTTGGCTACCGCTGTTGTTATTGTTGTTGTTTGCTGCATTAGACATCACAATAATGTGATGATCATCACCCGAAGGTGCAAAGTGTGGTTTGGAATTTTTTCCGTTTGTGTTGAGTAAGCAGTGGACAGGTGTGAACAAAGGGAGAAAAAGGTGGAGAAAAGATTTGCTACCAGAGAGCTATAAAATTGCCAAAAACTTCTTAGCCCTTAATTTGCTAACATTAATTTGAGTACTAAAATTTGCGGGCTTTGGTAGAATTTTTCTCTGAAAATCACTATTTTTTGCCAAAATCTCAAGGTGTTTTTTGCTGTAAATAGCTGTTTTGTGGTCTGCAAATCTGCAAAATGCCCTACACTTCGCCTGCAAGCGCATACGTGGTTTAGGCAATAACCCTTCCACAAAAGATACTGAAATTTGCTTCCATACGGGTCAGTGACATTTGACCTGAGTTTGTCAAAAGTGTTGTTTTGTGAGCTGTTCCCAACCTGTTTCGAGAAAACTTGTTGTTGTTTGTTTATTAAACTATGCACAATCGGAGGTATTAGTTTGTTGTTTAGGTGAATGATGACATCAAGCGACAGCTGTGCCTGCAGGATCCGATCCGTGAGTTTCGCCACTCCACCTTTCGTGCCAATCTTCACTACGATGTGGTCTTTCGCGAACTGTTGGACGATGAAGTGGAGCATCTGCTGCGATTCCTCAAGACCAACCTCTATCTCAAGGCCTATGAGCAGGGTGTACGTTATGTAGTATGATCATTATGTTAATATGGGTTAGGGCTGGCTTATTTTTGGGCCAAAATTTATGGGGGGCTTTATGGGGCGGGGGCTCGAAGTTGCCCCCCCCCATGGCTCACCAAAAATGGGGGGCATATTTTTGGAAAAAAATTTGCTAATTTTTTAGGTTTTTTGTGCAAAAAATGCCAAAAATCACTAAAAATGACTAATTTTAGGTGTTTTTTACGCTAAAATAGTGAAAATTTCGTTAAAAATCCGGCGAAGCCGGAAAATTTTTCGAAAATTTAGGGTAAAAATGGTAAAAATTGGCAATTTTTTGGGTTACGGGGGGTTATGGGGGGGAGGTCGAAATTTATGGGGGGGGGAGGTCGCCGAATGGGGGGCGGCCCCCCACCCCCCCCAGTAAAAATAAGCCAGTAGGGTTGGATGCTGACCTTCAAACAAACTTTTTTGTTTGGAAATGGAAGACAGATTAGTTAGATAGTGATATTATCTGAATCTGGAAATGTTTCGTTTTATCGATAGCGGAATCTTTCCTCTTTTAGGGGGGGGGGACAAATGTGTTTAGTATTCCTTTCTCCCAAAGTAGCCGAACCGGTGCCCGCGTCGCAAAAGATTGTCCTGGTAAACTTAGGAGGTCGATGTCTAGGTTTAGCATGGAGACCTTCTAGTTAGGACGAGACCTTCTAAACCCATTTCAAAAGATTTTTTCCTACTGCCTGAAGCTACTACGGAGAAATCTTAGAACGTAAGCTGCTAAACTTGGGGGGGGGGCAGTGGGGAGCCACAGCGCTCCTGCAGACTTTGAAGGATCCTAGTTTTGTATTCAGTTTGTGTTTGATTGTTATTATGTTTTTTGTTTATGTTGTTATGTCTGTGCTTTGCTGCCCTTTTGCAGGAGAAGCTGATTGGAAGTGCCATTGTTTATTGTCGATCACGTGACGGCTGTGACCAACTGGCAGCGGATTTGACCCGTCGAGGACTGGCCAGCCAGTCCTATCATGCTGGAATTAATAATAAGGTTGGTTCCTGGTTGGGTCTATTCCCGGGGGGGGCATTAATTGGTATGCCGCTACTTCCGAAGGAAAAGGACAAACCATTATTCTAGTCGTGTTGTTATTATTATTATTATTATTATTATTATTATTATTCTTGTTGTCTTTATTTTTTGTGGACTGGCCCTTTCCTGTGGAATGCGTTTTGGACACTTTCATTTTTGTTTCATTTTTTCCGTTTTCTGTTTTTTTCTAGAATCGTGAACAGATTCAGAACGATTGGATGTCGGAGAAGTTCCCTGTTGTTGTGGCCACGATCAGTTTTGGCATGGGCGTGGATAAGAGTAATGTTAGGTTGGTTGGAGTCTGAATTCTGATCTATATTTTGCCTTATCGCTGACTCTGTCTCAAAAGCGTGACATAACTTCATAACAGAAGTGGAAGCAGTAACGACTACAAGCACAATAACCCTGGGCTTAATTCTAGGGAATTTTTCTTGAAGGGCTCTTTGGGGGGGGGGTCGAAACTAGTCATTCTAGGGAGGGCGAAATTTTTTCTAAAAAATACTAAAAATGCGCTATTTTTTAGTAATTGCCAAAAATGTTCGTTTTTAGTGCACAAATAGCGCTTAAATAGGCAAAAAATTAAATAAATCTCCGGCGAAGCCGGAACATGTTTGAAATTTTGGCCTTCTGAGCGATGCTTTTACAGGGCAAAAGTTGGTACCAAAAGTGGCACCCACTTTTTTGGGGGGACGTTTTTGGGGGGGGGGGGAAGGGTGTTAATGGGGACCCCACCCCAACCTCCCCCCCACTAGAATAAGCCCACATAGCCGTCAACGTTGAAACCATAATTTCAAGACTGTTGAAGTCCTGTAAGCAGAAATTTGATGTTCTGGCGGCCCCGTGAACAGAAAGAATTACATATACATGTGGATGACTAGTTGTATATTTTAGACCTGCCCAAGTGACCGCCGTGATGGTCGAGTGGTGAGGGGGGCTCGACTTTGGATCCGATAGTCCGAGGTTCGAACCCCCGCTGCCACAAGACTTTCACGAATCCTCTTGAGCAAGGGACTAAGCACATATCGGTTCGCCGTGGGCTCCAGCCAACCCAGCTATCCATCCTTAATTGGTCGGTAAATGGGTACCACTGCTGTGGAAAGGTAACAGGAGACTGTGTAGGGCGTCTGCCTTGAGGAGTTGGCCCCTCCTCCACGGTTGTAGTCATCATTCGAGGTGGCACCCTGGCTGTGTATCTGGGGATGAGCACCGGCACACTAGACCCTGACAAGGCGGGTAGGAGAATTCTGAGGTGGTTACCTTTACTTTACCTTTTACCTAAGACGCTGATTATGGACCCTATTCTTATGGTTTTCCTTTTCTCCATTCTGGCCTTTCTTTTTCAATCTTTTGTTTTTTTTGTAGAGTTGTGGCTCACTGGTCTGTGCCCCAGTCCCTGAGCGCCTACTATCAGGAGTCGGGTCGGGCCGGTCGTGATGGGAAAGTGGCCCACTGTCGCATCTACTACAGTCGACGTGATCGCGATGCTGTGACTTTCCTAATTCGACAGGAGATTAAGAAGATGAAGATCGGCAAGGAGGTAGTGTACTTATTAATCCATCCAGAATTCTGGACATGAAAAATATTTGCTTTCGCCACTCGCCAGTAGCTGGAGGGAATGGTAGTATTTTGCAGCAAAGCGTTACGTGCTGCTGCGGCATAACTAGACCAGATTGGAAATAGCCATTATTCCACGCGGGGGGTCTGGGGGGGGGCGGAGTCCCCCAGAGCCTGAAAATTTTTTGAAATTTGAGAAAAAATCCGTAAACCTTTAAAGAAATTTGAATGAAGGGTTGAGAAATTGCTAGACATAATGAAAAAATTGATCAATGGATTGATTGAGTCAATTGATCAAAATTTGGATAGAAAGGCGCAAAAGTATTTTAAAAATGGAAATAGAAAAGGGCTGTCAGGCGTGAAAAGTTTAAAAAAATTATGATAGAAAGCGCCGAACGAAGGTGCGAAAGTTTCGTAAATTTGTAGTTTTCTACACTGAAAATGGCTGAATTTTTGCTTTTCCTCGAAATTCGGGGGAGAGGTGGGGGGGGGGGTCGCAACCCCCAGACAGACCTTGGTCCGTCTAGTCGGCGGGTGTATCTTCTTTTGTCAGGATTTTTGGTAAACGAAAATACGCGTGAACAGTTTGTGTCCTAACACGTTTACTCATATTTGCATAATTTCTGTCTTTGCGCAGCTATGCAATCTGTCCAATTTATTGTTTTTCTATTTTTTGGCTTTAGAAGAAAAACTTGTCCTGGACCAAAAATGATGAAGCGCTAGGGCAGGCTAGTCTGGACGGTTTTGACGAGCTGGTCAAGTATTGTGAGAGTGCACAGTAAGTTAATTACCCTCATACATAATTTTTTCATAATCTTTCATAATTATGTTAATTAAAAGTAGTTAGTGACAGTGCGTAGTAATCATGTATATACATTTGGAAGTTTATATTTTAGTATATATTTTGTTGTAGCTAAACTTTTAGTACGTAATAGAAAAAGAGTATGAAACTCTTTCTTACGCTACTATGTGCTTAACATGATTGACAGGCTCGGTTCGTTAACTCTCCCCTCCCTAATACTTTGGGGGGGGTCCCGAGTCTTAGTTACTCTTAGTTTTATACTCTTACTGGGTTTTCTAAAATCCCAAAATTTGGGGGGATGACCAAAAGTGTGGGCGGTATAAAATGGGCTAAAACTGCTAAAAATAACGTAAACTTTGGGTATTCAACTAAGCTCGAAAGTGTTCAAAAATCTTTGACCAAAAAATTCCGGCGAACCCGGAAATATTGTGACCAAAAATCCTTGAAATTTGGCATTTTCTGGGCACCTTATAGTGAGTGGGAGGGCGCCCCCCTTCCCCCAATAAAGGAAACCTAGCTCTTATTCTATTATGTACTCTTGGCTTTACTTTTTCAATGGTATAGTGCTGTAGGAGTTTGGGTTTATTTTTCCGTTAACATCAGTTTTGTTGTTTATTTTTTACAGTTTCTGCTCCCCTTTATTTTGAAAACAGTTTTTTGCATTTTCTGAAAACATTTTCTCATCTCTCTCTCTCAACTTCTCAGTCGTCCCTCCCCAAATTCGGTCTAGAATAAAACGGGAGGTCAATAACAACAACGCTGCAGAAAATGTGATCATCGTAGCCGAATCAAGAGTATTATAATCAAGAGTACATAATAACTAAGAGTGTGACAAAAGCAGGCATTGAATTCTTTCTCACTCCTGTTTTTAGATGTCGTCATGGGATGATTGCCCGCTACTTCGGGGAGTCTGAGGCGCCCCGTTGTCGTCGGGCCTGTGACTACTGCAGCAACGGGCGTGCTGTAGAGCGCCAACTCCAGCGCCTGGAGGCAAAGCTGATTGCAGCACGACTGCAGCCTGGAGGGAGCGGTGCTGTAGCACGGTTTGGAAAACGCGGCAGAGGGGGTGATGATGATGACTGTGGCGATTTGTATGGAGGGGGAAAGCGTGGTCGAGATGCGTATGTGTAGTGGTTTTTTCCTGGTTAATTAATCGAATTAGTTAATGTAGTTTTGATAGGTTTAATTATTGTGGGACTAGTTTTCACAGAAGGACATTTTGTGTACTGTACTGAGGATATCTGACTGTTTATAACGGGCATCGCCTACGCTTTATGAAGGACTTGTTCATATACTCAGTAGTATCGTGTAGCTGAGCCTCTAATTTCTTCCTTTTACGTGTAGCTTAATGTGCTACTGTGGCCCAGACCTGGGCTTTTTCTACTGAGCTCCGGAAAAATTGAGGGCAGCTTAAAAATCGGGAAGTTCCTTCACTCTTTCCAGCTTCATAAATCTTGGAGATGGCGTTTTGTATTAGATTAGTTGGGGGGAGGGACTTTTACACTGGAGTAATCCGGGGGGGGGGTGCTTATCCACTCATCCGCAACTTTCACAATAGGAACTAATGAAAAATAAACTCATAAATAGCCTAAGGTATGTACATCTAGATGGGTAGGCAAAATGAAACTATTTTGATTTTTGTTAATAGGTTATTTCGTGCAGACCGTTTATCGTTTTGTTTGTATCATCTGTTTTTGATATTATCATTTGTATAATATTACAATTTGTTTCAGTAACTATGATGACGATGAGGGCGGTTATGCGGAGGACACGGATCGCCATGATCGGCAGGAAATGAATCAGCTGATCAGAGAGGAATTTCAGAAAAGGAAAAAGGTTTCTGAGGATTTTCCCTTTCTTTTTCTCTGTTGTATTCATTTTTCTCATTTTGTGCTGCTTTGGCCGGTACTCCTTATCGTCCGACGTGAGTGTGGAGGGAGTAATTGAGTGTTTTAGGCTTAACCTTATTCTTCATATTGGACCCATCTAATTTATTTTTAAATTTTTTTTCTTAATTTTGTTTTATATATTTGTTTTTTCTAGAACGGTGAAACGGTCATTGGTAGTCCTGCCAGCTTTGTCTTTGTACCTCCATGTGAGTTCCGTTCTTCCGTCAAGTAGATTTTAGGTTTTTCTGCGATTTTTGCACTACTTTTGGATTTTTCAATGGCTATACTGTTGAAATTTGAATTACATTACATTTACAGTTTGTATAGAATTTCATTTTTTGTTGCTTTCAGCTTCCAACTGTCGTCTTATTGATGCTCACAGTCAACGTGTCAGTAAACTTTCCGTTGCTGTAAGTAGTAGCTCTTCCCCCCCCCCGTTAGTAGTATCGTTTTGACTGTTTTGGACCAGGGGCACCCATAACGGAGTGAGGGGGGAAGGTGTTAAATATTGAGAAAATGTGAACACGCAGGAAATGAGGACAATTTTGAAGTTGTGAGATGTCGAGAGGATTCTTCTGCTGCTGTTGGCACCAATGGATTTTGTGTCTGAATGCCTAAAAATTAATGGCTTTTTAGGACTACCTAATTTCTGTGCATAATGTCTTGCTCGCGTGATGATAACTTTTAGTTCTCTTGTCGTATATAATTAAACTGCTCTTGCGACTACATTATAATATTTCGTGACGAATTGGCCTGCGTTCAACGTATGTAGAATCTCACGATGTTAAGTGTCATAAAACGGCCTACTCGTATTATTTTGCGCCACAGAAGTTGGACAAAAACAGTGCTCACTGGGGCTGATACTCGAACGGCTGTCACACTCTTATCTATTATGTGCTCTAAATTAGAGATATATGTCTAAATTATAGAGATATATATAAATATGTCCTGGCCCCGGCCCCGGTCTCGGTAGTCAGGCCGACAAAAAAAAATAAAAAATGGGGAAATTTTGACATTTTTTGTCCAAAACTTTCGAAATTTCGAAAGTCAAAAATAGGTCAACGTGTTACAAAGTGTTCGTGTTTTTCACTGATTTGAATGAAAACAACAATAGTAACGTTTTTATGGTAGAAACCACTGGACAATTTGATTGTTTAAGAAAATTTTTGAAAATTTTCATTTTGGACCCCCAATTTCCAGGCCTCGGCCCCGGTAGTGGCGGATCCGGTTGTTGGTAATAGTATTTGGTATGTACTGGTGCGTATACTGTATCTGTATTAATTGTGAATTTTTTAGAGACGTGAAAGCTGTCTAACGATGCTGCGTGATGTTATTGCTGCCAATTTTGCTGGCTCTGCACCTGATGAAAGGTAGGGATGGTGAAATTCTATGTTTATTTGAATATTATATAAATAAGTATAGGATAATATATAATATTAACTTATTAAATAGTTAATAATAAATACGTTCGTCGTTCACTGTTTAAGATTTGAAAATTTTCCAAAACTGAATTATAATACAATTTTTTAATTTAAATTTTGTTTTCACTTTCAGCTGTGATTCTGTTGCCAACACTGCCTTGGAAGTAGAATATGCCTTATTTAAAAGTGCCAAAACGGCCACAGGCTATGTCAGCTCTGTCAGTGGAAAAGTTAGTTTTCCTTTGGTCTACGTAGTATACGTATGTGTTTAGTAAGCTAGAGTATCTAGTATTGAGGTTAGCCTTTGTGAATCTTAGTTCAGGTACACTTTTTGCTGTTAGTTATTCAAATGAATTAATTCCTGCTGCTGCTGCTGCTGCTGACTAAAGCCCGGTTCATACTTGGTGTGCTTTGTGCTTTGCGCTTTTCTAATTCATACTTCAAAACTGTGCTTTGAGCTTTCGGGTGTGCTTCATGAACATGTTGAGCCGAGTTCAACATTTTGAGTTGTGCTTTTGTGCTTATCCAATCAAATTCCAGTATTTTTGCCCTTATCCAATAGACAGGAGAAGGCGATGAATTAGAAGAGATTAAAAATACGGTATCAAGGAAGACATATACAAATAAGTAAATGATGGAAAAAATAGGGAAAATTATAAAAAGATTAAAAGTGTATATCTGTCTGTGTCTAGATTGTAGGCATTTAATTTTAATTCACTTCATGATTTTTTGTGCTATCCTGATTTTGGTAATTTTGACAATTTTATTGGTTAACAGATAATTTTACATTATTTTCTGCTGTTGCTTTGGCAAATATCCGGTTTGGAAGTTGATACTACTGACAACCCTATATTTTTGTTTTTAAAGCTGTTGAAACCTGGTTTTATATTTCATTTGTGGTTTGTATGTTTCATGCTTTGTATGTTTCCATGTGTCAGGTGAATAAATCTCGACTTGTGCTTTACTGTTCTCACGAGAAGTATGAACGCGTCCTCGTGATCACAAAGCACAAAGGACAAAAGCACAAAAACTATGAACCGGGCTTAATTAATTAGTCAATTTATTTCAAAGACGGATCGAATTTGATTGGATAAATTGTTCCACAGTTTTTTTACCAATACAATTTTTCTTTCTGTTTCTCTTTCTTCTAGGTTAATGCCATTAAAAAACTGACCACTGAAGGCCGGCTATTTGAGTCTCCGTCGGCTCAGAAAGGGAGTGACTCTCCTACTGCCTTTGATGGCGCCGAAAAAAATTCCGGGACGTCGGGATTTGATCTGGGCCCCTCCAGTTCCGAGGCCTCCTGTCACGTGACGACCCCTCCCACCACCCCGTCTACCTCCTATGCTCCTCCCCGAGGTGCCTCCCTTCTGGACAGCTTCCCTGGGGGTGGGGGTGGTTTTCAGAGAGCCAGTGAGCTTCTAGGCTCCGGCCCGAAACCCCCCGACCCCCCAAAGCCGGCCAACAATGCCAGACGTCGCTGCAAACCAACACTGGAACTGTATTTTGATAAAGCTAGTGGTAGTGCTGACACTGCGGCGAAATCTGGCGGCGCTACTGCGAAGCGTAAAAGTTCGGAGAACTCTACTACTTCGTCGACTATTACGGACTATTTTTCGCCGGCAAATGGCGAGAATTTGACCACCAAAGAAAAATCGCTAGCAACGGAAGTGGATGAAACGGATTGTGTGATTTTGACCGAATCCGGGAAACCCGGGAAACAGACCGGGACCCGGAATTTAGATCACCATCACCCGCCCGTTGTGGAAGTTGTGGATTTGGTGGAGAGTCCCAGTCCCAGCCCTCTGCTATCGGATGGTGAAATTTCGGAGGATTCCAATTTGAATTCCAGTCCGAATTCAGAAAATTTTAGGAGACCGTCTTGCCATTCTCCTCCCGTTTCTGAACAAACTTCTTCTTCTAGTCTTCTGTCGAAAAGTGAGCAACCGCCGGTTACCCCTGAGTCTAAGTCAGCTAATTTTGGTCGTCGTTTGACGGCCGAAACATCTTCCCTGATCTTATCTCCGGACCTATTTGCCGATACCTTTCCTACCCAATCCCCGGAGGATACCCCCTCACCCCCCAATGACCCTACACCTCGGGGGCGCCGAAAGCTCAGCTCTCTAACGGCTGCTGACTGTTCGGATAGCTCGGGTGAACCAAGACTTAATTTATCTGGGGAGGTCTTTTGCTCCCCCCAAGATGTGAAACCCTGTGCCTCCGGGCTGTATACTACTTCTTCCCCGGCACCCCCGCCCCCTGCAGTCTGTAGTACCCCATTTTCTGCCTACGGCAAACTGCTCCAACCCCCCTGCGGCAGAAAAATTGGGGGCAAAAGTCCGCCGGGTTCCCAGACCTCCGAAAATCTCAAGGATACAGCCAGTTCGGATTTAGTGAAATGGCGTAGTCCAGAAATTCTGATCATCAGCCGCTGTTTCTATGCTCGGACCGAATTTAGTCTGGACGAGGGCAAAATGATTGCCCGCAAGTTTTGCACCAATCTGAGCGCAAAACGCTGCTTTCGTGATCCACGAATGCGTAGATTGTTGGCAATTTGCCAGGACCTACCGGGGATTGATGATGACTATTTGAGCGACGGCGAACAGCGATTGCCAAAGATGCGAAAACTGGACAATAAGACGCGAAAATCGTCGTCTGAAAAGTCGACAAAATCCCGGAAATCGAAATCTCGACCCCAGCGAGACAGTCGGGCGCCTTCACGTTCTCCTAGACCGCTGGAGGCTGAACGAAAAAGCACGGAATTGCGGAAAAATTCCTCAAATTCTACGACGAATTCTGTGGAGACGAATTTGTCGTCAGAAAATCGGAGTAGCAACCCAGAGACGTCAGATCAGACAACCCATCACGGAGTGGTGATTCGAAGAAAACGGAAACTTCCCCCAAATTCGTCTGTCGTTTCGAATTCGAAATCGGAAAGCGGAAAACGGTCGAAATTGGAAAAATCCGGAAATCGGTCCTGGATGCCTCCTTCGTCAGCAACGACAAAGAACGGAACCAGGGCTTCGGAGCCGGCCGGGCGGTCGGGTCGACCCGCTTCCAGAACCGGAACCAGAACCGGATCTCCATCGGAGCAGGAGCAACGAGGAGAGTATGATCCCCTGGCTCATCGCTGTGAAGTGGCTCGAGTGATTCGTGACCTCCTCAACCCCTACTTTCACAGCCAACGTATTGCCACCAGAGTAGGTTGAGTTTTTTGTTTGGAACTAACGGGGAGGGGGGGAGGTTATTGGCTTATTTTTAGGTCAAAATTTGTGGGGGGGGGGGGCGATATGGGGGCTCAAAGTTCGCGCTTCCGCCTTGATGGGGGACTCACCAAAAATGGGGGGCATATTTTTGAAAAAAGTTTGCAAATTTTTTTGTGTAACAATTGCCAAAAATTGCTAAAAATGACTAATTTCAGGTGTTTTTAAGGCTAAGCTAAAATCCGCTGAAATTTCGTTAAAACTCCGGCGATGCCGGAATAATTAATGAAATTTTAGGTTAAAAATGATGAAATTTGGCGAGTTTTTGGGTTCTGGGGGGAACCTCGACTGGGGGGAGTGCCCCCCCCCCAATGAAAATAAGCCAGGTTTAGGTTGCGTTGCGGGGAGGGGGGCAGTTTGCTTTGCGCAGTAAGAGATAACCTTAAGCAAACAGTTCTGTACATACTGAGGTCTATCGTCACAAGTTCTGCTTAACTAAAATTCTTTTAGATAATGCGGGTTTTGAAATGATTACAAATCAGCAAATCGCTTGGGCTGACGAAATTAGAAAAGTTATCGTTGAGTGAGAAGCAAATGGTGGTTAAAGAAAATGATAAAGTTGATTCTCGACCGCTTGATCCGGTGATAACAGTCACTAAAGTCTGACCATAAAATGTAGAAAGCGAATTTGTTTTATTCATCTCTCAAAAACGCTTCGAGATAGCTACCACAAAGTATATGTTTTCTGAACCGGACTGATGAGTCTTTCTTTTCGTGAAAATTTTTTAAAATTTTCCGTGCGATTTCAAAGGGCGCCGCTTTTATATGTCCAAAAAGATTGGTACATGGTACTACAGCGATTTTTCCAGGAAAATTTTCCCCTGGTCTGAAAGTCCTACACAGCAAATTTCAACATTTTTGTTGCGAATTGCACGAGTTATTCCATTTTTTCGATTTTTAAAAGCCTTTGATCTTTGCCGCTTTTCGACTTTGACTGAGTGGCTACTACTCGTGACTCACTCAGTGGAAAGATTTTACGATTAGATTTTCTGGACCGCCTAGGCATCAGTTTTGACCTGATATATCTGGAGTTTGTTTGCCTCGTGAACCAGAAGCATTGTGTTGGTTGAATCCATGAGTAAAAGTTTTAAGATTTTGCTATTTTGCTTTTTATTTTATTTTTGTATTTTAGGATCTGTTTAAGGGAATGTGTAAACATTTGACGGGTCAGTTGGAATGCGGGAGCAAGGATGTGGGTAAGTATACTCTTAATTAGTGTATTTTCAATTTTCAGTTTTTCTTTTTATCACAACTTTCTTCCCTACCCTAACCCTCTTGCTAGCCCCTTATTCCTTTTGCCAGTTTTTCCCCACAAAATTTTCTGTATTTGTTAAAGTAATTTGGTTACCCATTTTGTGAAAATTGTTCAGATAGTATCGACTTTTGTGCTTAATTTTTTACTAAAATTTCCATTTTGAGAATTATAATGAAAAATTGTTTATATAAATATATATATATATATATATATATATATATATATATATATATATATATATATATATATATTTAATAGATTTTAGTCTTCTTGATATTGTAAGTGTGCGCCTACACTGACACTGTTTTGCTTGAAATTTAAAACTTGAAACTTTGTTTGGACTGTTTTTTGCCTGCCTATATCCTTTGTTTTGTTTTTAGCCGCCTCCGTGGGCCAACGTCTCATCACAAAATTGTTTGCGGAATTTCAGATTGTAACACCGGACTGTAACTGGAATACTGTACTTACAGTCATTTGAGGGCGCAAAGAAAGCTGCGTACGTACCCTTTCCCTCCTGATTCAAAGAATTGTTAGAAGCTGATATAGATGGGGATTGAGGCCTGAAAATTGGAAGGGAGGGAGCAAAATTCAAAATTTATTTTCTTAAGAATTCAGATATTGCTATAGTTTCAGATGTGGACAAAATTATCACTGTGGTTTTCATTCAAGTCGGTGAGTAAATGTAGCCTGCCTATTTTAACTTCAAATTCCAAAAGTTTGACTAAAACGTTTTCAAAAATTTACAAATTTTTGCTAAATTTCATCCTCAGTCGAGACCTGTCCCCAGCGTAGTTGTATCTGTATATATCTATTTGTATTTAGCGTGGCGGAAAATTTTTTTGTAAATCCTGAATTTTTTACGTACAGTTGCGAATAAGAATAGATCTGGGGTGTTTACGTAAGGCACATTTTTGTCGGAAAGGGGGATTAATAACCTCCATTGTGTATTTTCCGCAGTACAACGTGTTATAAGTACAACTTTATATACAGTGTAGCTTTGCATAAGAACTCCATGATAGTATATATATTATGTAAAATAATTCTGTAAATCGCTAATTTCTCATTTTTGCTTACGTATATAGCTGACCCACCTGTCTTTAGTGTTTTGTCTTGTGCATTAGATTGTAGCAATAATTGTATGTTTTAACTGTTACATCAGTATTGCCAGTAGCAAAAGCGTTAAAACGATTGCTTATTTATGAACCTGTAGTGTGCTATTTCACTGCACAGTTTTCAATGCAAATTTAGTCGTATTCCTACATTCTTACCATAACCCGTATGTATTTATGATTTTCTCTACTACACAATATTTAGAGTGCGTCCCTAGGATCTTTTCAGGAATGCCACCCAGACCCAGATTCCGCAAACTGGACGAAGTGAGTTTAAGGGGGGGTCCAAATTTTGGCCATTTTTTCTACTTTCTCCGATCTCGCTGATTTTTACATATTTTATGGTCCAAACGGTATATTTTAATGAGTTTTTAAAATTAAAGTTTTAAATCGTACGGTTGTTGCGTAATTTCACCTCAAAGTTGAGGTCTGATGTGTAAAACATAGGAAACTTTAAAAGTTTCACTTTTTTGGAGTTGTGTCAAAAGATGTCGAAACTGGGCATTGCTAACCAGCCTTGTCTGGTATCATTAGAAAGGTCTGGCTGAGATCTGTGATTTGTTGGAATTAGAATTTTGATTTAGGTCATTAAAATTTTTTAATCAATTTTTGAATATTTAAATTTGACCTGCTTTTAAAATGGCTTCAAATTTTAAATGTTAAAAAATTAATTAAAAAATTTTAGAAGCCTAAATCAAAATTCAAATTCCAACAAATCACAGACCTCAGCCAGGCCTTTCTAATGATACCAGACAAGGCTGGTTAGCCCAGTTTCGAGATTTTTTGACACTACTCCAAAAAAGTGAAATTTTTTAAGTTTCCTATGTTTAACACATGAGACCTCAACTTTGAGGTGAAATTGCGCAACAACCGATGACTTACAACTACTACTGCCTGTAATTTATCTCTCCTCTTTTTTAGAATTATGCCAATAGATAGCCCACTACGCCCTAATGTGTCTTTTTATTCGTTTTACCGCAATTTAATTGTTTCTTACTTATACACGTATGTAGTGTATGTATGTTGTAGTAGCAGTAGTAGCGTGCGGTTTTAGCTGGTTTTGTAGTGTATACAGTATCCTGCCCTGGTTAGTCGATATCATACGGGAATTATCTTAAATGATTATGTAAATACTTATGTTACATGATTGTAGGTAGCTGTAAGTTGTTAGATAGATGTTAGTGATGGCTAATATTGCCTCTGTAGATTATACAGAATGTAATTGCACTGACTTTGAACCGGTCCGGACCACTTTGCGTAGAGTCCTCTCAGCTAACCTTTTGTGATATAGCTTGATAAGTGCAGAAAATGTTCTACCTTTGGCTGACGGATTAAATTTTGGGGACTGGGATTTAGTTAGGCTGATTAAATGAAATGTTTCTACTTTCCAGTTTGCACTCTGTTGGCTTATGTATACTGTTTCAATGGATTTTTGCAGGAAGTATATTTTTTCGTTTTACAGTATATAGTGGTTGTAGTAAGCCACACGGTTGTAGTATAATGTCGAACCCCAAGCTAAGTTTGTTTTTCTTCTACTTACAGTGTTGATTTTTAGCTGGTTTGATTTTAGTTCAACTACATTGCGTATTGCATTTATCCTTGAAAGTAGGAGTCTTGTTTTTTGTGAAGTGTTACAAAAATGTGTAATGATATGATTTGCAGTCATTTTTGCCTTAAACTTTTATGCATTACTGTATATACCTTGCGTCGTCTACTAATTGTTTTAGCTTATAAAAAAGTGCATTGCTTCTTTGTCAGTGCTGTATTAACTGCAGTTTATTTTAATGAAATCTTTTGGTTGCTTCACATGAAATTTATAAAAGCAAAGATTTTGACTAAGTTTTCTGAACAACCTTAACCTTAATCTTTGAAGTGACAATATCTTTCTTCTATTTTCAAGTCACTGGTTTTTATAGTCATTTTGAAGTATACATAATTCTAATGTTTGTTTGATGTACGTAATGTTTAATGTTTCGTTTCATCCAAATAAATACCAAGTGTTTGTTTAGGAAAGAAATAGTGATATTGGCTGTCGGACCACAGAAATACAGTCAGCCTACCTACGTACCGGGCGATCTGAAAATGGGGCAGAATTGCAATCGTTTTCTGGGTTCTGAAATTGGCTGGTCGACGATTTGCTAGTCGACGGTTTGTCTACAAAATGAAAAGTCGACTAATGTGTACCATTGTCTATAGAAAGGAAGACTAAGGAATGACCGTTTCACTCGCTCGCTATTTAGGGGCATATTTAATGGAAGCTTTAAACCAAATCTTCAGTACTTGAATTAGAGAGCTGAGCGCTACCAGGAGTCCTTACCTGTTCCCTTTTTGAATTGGACCAAGAGTAGATAATGATAAGAGTATAACACAGCCTAGTCTCTGTTATCCGAACAACTATGCTCTGTTCGCTAACGTCTGACTCCCACCAGAAGTTGGACCCATCACTTCGAAGAAATCTAAGCGCTGTGTTTGTGTTCTAAAGCTCGCAACAGACGCACATTGAGACAACTGAGTAGTTGTGTTTTCGTCCTTTAGCATGCAAGCTTAGCGCTTAAATTTCCTTGTAGTGATGGGACCAATTTGTGGAGGTTCAGCCGTTACCGAACAGAGCATAGTTTTGCTCTGATAACAGAGACTAGGCTTAGGGCCATACTTTTACTCTTGATAGGACTAAAACAGGCTCGGGGAGGACCAGCATCCAAGTGCTGATTCCTAATTTATTTCAGTAGGTGAGTGAGGATGAATCTTATTCTTTCGGTTTCAGTCCTTTCTTCAGGGCCCGATGTTATAAAAGGCATGGTTTAGGCGAACCCGGGTTGTCTATTTTGGGGTAAACCCGAAATTTTTGGGTTAGATTAACCCCCGGAGTTAACCCTGTATTATAACGGATTAACTTTGGGTTATTTTTGTGGTTAGGTTAATTTAATCCGTTTATGGCGAGTTATTCATTCGCCCCAGTACCCTAACATAGCACTACTACATTCGCCCGGGAAGGGTAACATAGCACAATTATATATATTCGCCTGCAAGTGCACTATGGCAGCCATTCATTCGCCCATAAAAAACATTTTTCTTTGAAAAGTTGACGGGCGGTAATTATCCGCCCGTCTGCATCGCCCGTCAAAGATTTCATGTGTTAAAGATAGGGTTTTTTACCTGGACGGGCTGACGGGCGGTCTTTGGGCCGGGCGAAGGGAGAAGATCTTAATGAAAGAAAACATGTTTTTTTCATTAGAAAATGTAAATGTAAAGTTATTACTGAGAAAAAACAGTTTGTAAAGAAAATGGAATAAGAGAACAAAAAATCGGATAACAAAAAGTTTTTTGTTATAAAAACAGTTTTTTTGTGGGCGAATGAATAGACAAGACAGCCCCGTTTATCGTATGAGTTGACCCCAAATTAGCTCAAGGAATCGGTGGACTCAGCTAGCAAGGATTTAACCCGGTTATGTCTTGGGTTTACTCCATTTCTAACCTCAACCCTCATTTTTGAGGCCTTGCCATAAAAACGGCAAACAATAAATTTGTAATAAAAATAAAGTTTATGGTAAGAAAAGCAATATGAAAAATGCAGTTCCATTATCAAAAATCTTCAAAATATGTTCATTAGTTTTTAGTAGAAATATAATCCGAGCTAACGACTAAAACCCTCCCCACTGAGGAGGGTTGAGATTTACTAGATTTAACCCCAATTTGAGCAAACTCACCTCAAAGCCGAAGTATATATATATGCATTTTTTGCTGTACTGCCACACCCCAGTTGCTTTCGCGAGGAGGAGTAACGCCAGACCAAGTTTGCTCAGGGTCCAGGGTCTGGTGTTGAATAATTGCAGAAAGCAATTACCCGAGCGAAGGCAAGGCTACTGCCGGAGCAGAAATGATCACGATGCTTTGACCGCATCATGACTAGCGTTGTTGCCCGGCCGGTTTCTTGACTCGGCCGGCCGGCCGGGTGATGCCAACCGGCCGGTCCCATTTTTTGTGTATTTTGCAAATTTTTTAGCATTAAATGATCCATACAGTTCTCCTGGTTTATATATAACAGACAAACTCAAGTATTGTGCTTTTTCTTAAGACTGGCCGGCCGGAACCGGCTGGCCGGATTGGCGGCATAGTGGACCGGCCGGCCAGCATATTTATAATCTGTGTAACTGGAATACGAATTCTAAAATGTGTAGCGTAAATACGCAAGCGATTAGAAAGTGTGTGCTTGGAATACGCAGCATTACACTTAAAACGTAAAGCTTTAGTTTATGCTGACTAACCAAGAGCAGAATCAAAAAGTGGATTTCAGGTTTGTATTTGACGAGTTGGACTCATGTTCTATTTTCAACAAAATCATAAATAGAAAATTTTTAGTGACTTTTTTGGTTCACCTTGGAGAACAAAATATTTAAAATATGAAAAACGTTAATAGTTTGTTTCATTGTGTTTTGCCGTTTTTTAATTTTTAAATGTGTTTCGAATTCATTCATTCAGAATTTAAGCAAAATTGGTCATGTTGTATATATGAACATTAGCATCATGAAATAAAACTTCTCTTTTTAAAATTCACACTGCTTGCAGTTATATTTTCTAAATTTCTGCACTAGCATGTTTATAACGTTATTTATATGCAGCATATAATGGGTACACAACGTATATAACCTATACATATATTATATGAGCATATACTGGAACACTAACAAGTATGCTGCGTATTCCAAGCACACACTTTCTAATCGCTTGCGTATTTACGCTACACATTTTAGAAAGCGTATTCCAGTTACACAGATTAGAAATATGCGGCCGGCCGGGTTTTCCTCGGCCGGCCAACAACTCTAATCATGACCACCCGTCAGCTCCATTCACAAGGGTTTCCCCTCATGGATGGCCAACTTCTTGAAGAACTCGGATAGGTACAGTGTACAATTAGGGGGGATGCATTCCTCTCTAATCATAACTGGTTGACTGGTGCCAGCTGGAACCAGAAAATTTGGTATCGGCTTTATGAATTAGTTCCTTTTGCACTTGCTGCGCTGTCGATTACGAACCGTATGCTGTCACAGCGCTATGGATTACTAAGTTAAGTTTTCGCGGTGTTATGGATTACTGTTACTGATGAATTGCAGCGCTATGGATTACTGTTAAATTTAGTCTTGAAGTCGTGTATTACTTACTAAGTCTTTCTTGTATAGGTGGATTATTGGAAGCATTAGTTTGGGTGTTGTGGATTAATGTTGGTGTTTAGAGTAGTGGAGAAGATGTTTGTTTGGGTAAGGTGGAGTTGCTTGATGTTGTTAGATTTTGTAGTGAGGTGAAGATGAATTGGGTAAGTACTGATGTTGTTAGCTGTTAAAGTTAGGTGAAAATATTGATATTGTTAGTTTCTATATGGCACGTCAACAATTCGAGAATTATATCTTAGATTATTGACCAAAAAACCAACGACTCAATCGCGAAGAATGTCAAACTCGGCCTGCTCGATGCAATCTCTCCAATAAAAGCGGCTTCATCTACTACAACAACTGCAGACAAGAGTGCCTTTAATGACAACGCCAATATTCAGGACGATAAAGACAACGATTCGAGTTTTCCCAAAAGCAAACGCCAAACATTATACCAATCAGTTTTCAAGTGACTATGGAACCGACAGTGCTGACGAAAAGCGACCACATCTAACCAGCAAAGAAATCTTATCACAACTGAAGACTGCAATTCCTGCCTTACTAATTCGTCAATTCTATTCCAGCATAACGAAACCCTAGCTGACAACAAGCTGTTACAGTAACCACGCTATTTATACTGCAAACTCCTTTTGATTCTTTTAAATTCAGCTCATTCATATTTTTTCTTTTATCTTAACCTTTGGCCCTCCCTCAGGCTTTGAATTAGCATATCCAGTTCGACCTAGACTTTCCCTGCACCTTAGGCTTAGAATTACATTTAACCCTATGACTAGTCTTTTGTGGAACCTTTGGCTTAGGCTTAGGCTTAGGCTTATTGCTAGACTTATTCTGTTTCCTACGGTTGATTCTACTTCATATTGTCAAAACGTGCCCTTAAGCTTTATCTAATGTGCAAAAAATTTCGCTCTCCCTGAGGCGTTGACTCAGTCTTTGTTCACTGCTAACGAGATAATGAAAGAGATTGGCCGAATTCAGGAAAAGATTGGATAAACTAAATGTTTTTTCTTCGCGGCAAACTGTGCTATTTGTCTGCCTAAAATTGCATGTCCTAAATTATGCAATTCTTCCAGGCGGATTGAGGAACAGATGGCTATGCTTCGGATGGATGTAGATTCCAGCGATCCTCCACCACTAGAAGGAGATACTGATGATGAATTGATGGAAGCTTGCGCAGCTGGAGTTATTCCATAGAAATCCTTCGTCTACTTGGCTTACTTACACTCGTATCGGCTCTTCTGAAATGATTGACGAAACTGCGAAATATACGAAACAGTGATTTTTTTATACATGTTCAATCTCTTTGTGAAAAGTACTGTATTATGTATTATTGTCATTAGCTATTCTTTCCTAACAATCCCTTACACCTAGCCTAACAGTTAAAATTTGTTCTCTTATTTCACTGAACTGCTACGGTACCGTTTGGCTTTCCCTGTTAAGAATAAGTCAAACAAACATCTGCTCCAATTTTTAAACTGTGATTTCATACGCGACTCATAAAATTTATTTTAAATTAAAATTATGTTGATGCATACAGCTAACCAGATTTCGCTATAGAAGCAATCAAATAGAATAATCAGATTATACAACAGGTTAATTCTATGGTACCATACATTCTATCCGTAGTATTAGAATATTAGGTTACACTGAAGCGAATGAAATGTACAAAACTCTTGTACACAAAGTTCCAATAACTGCTAGTAGGAAGTTTATACTCACCAATTGGTGACTACCTTACAGACAGTTTTAATTCGTTCTCATTTATGTTTTGGACTGTAACGGTAATTTTTTTATCAAGTGTTTCAAATAGAATAAGTGGCGTTGTGAATATATAGGTGGTCCAACTCAAACAATAGATAGCAGTAGTTTGCAGCTAACGAACGTCGTCTAAAACTACAACAATGATATTTAAGGGAAGCCGTTGTAATAACTGCAGTCCCCACTCGATTTGCGACGCCATTAGGCCTTGTGATGAGTCAAACGTTTCTTGTCAGTTAGTGGAAACATTTTCTGCTTAATCTAATTTTTATCGTATGTCCGCCTATTAATTCTAACCAGCCTGTAAGAGTAAGCAGAATGACATTATTATCTGTCGAAGGACGCTTTATGTCTACATTATAGCACAAGTAGAGCTATTTGGAAATATGAAACGTAGTCAAACAACGCAATTAAGACATTGTTTCAACACCAACGATTAATAAATATTGCCCAGCATATCGCACCACCCGACGTGCACGAATTGAGCAACGATCCTAATTTTAGCATAGGTTTAGCCATTTATCCAGCGCTACTTAGTGAGCTAAGTAAAAGGTATACCTAAGCTCATCTAAATGTTGTACTGATTTATGGATAACTAGATCAAGTCTTTCACAGGGGTCAGAAATTTTTTGAAATGCATAAATACGAGTTTATTTTATAAGAATATATAGCATCTTAAAATGCTATCTATGGCGTTTTAAAGTTTAAAAACTTCAAAAAACTTTACATGCAGTTAGATTACAAAATAGAAAAGGCATGCTTATGAACGAATTAATATGGGCGCAGTTTCGTCGAACAGCTCATATTCTCCGTATTTCAAGCTTTGCATTTGCCTAAAGCTACCACCAACAACCACGGAATAAGCACTTGAACACTCATTGAACATTGTTGTTGCAATAAATACTTTGCAGTTACCGATATATACGTTAGATACCATTATTTGGGCATCTTGAACTATGCTACACTAGGACATAATCTAACGAAATCATGGTAACGTTAATAGTAGATAAGTATATCAAAGACTGTCTAATATCATTGTTGAAATATAAATTTTCGGTATGAGTGCATATACTAGAGTGGGTAGTGTAAATCTTCTATTCGATTGGCGAGTAAATGTAATAGCGAAAAACTATTGATTCGAATTCTTAACGTAACACGATAGGCAACATATGTACTAATAATTCTGAGCTTTTCTGTTTTTAAAGAGCTAGGATAAAAAGCAGCGTTACTAGTGTAATTCGGGCACAAATAAAACTTAGTTTATCTTGAGCTGTAAACAATGAATTGTCACTAACGAGTGCTATACGTAAATAGTTGTCGAATACTGAGAAAAAGACCAAACACACGAAAAAAGGGGACAAACGAACCCATACAGAAGGAAACAACAGAGCAGTATATAAAGGACTACTTTTGTATGTTGAAATAAATGAAAACTTCATAAAAATGGTAACGTCATATTGTCAGTTATGTCGGTTTCGGCCCTATACACTCCTCTCGAATTTCTACGTGTCGTCATGGATTACTTAAATAGAAAGAGCAAAACTGCCAGTACTGTCACTCAGTACAGACAGGCATTCTGCTAGGAATAGTTTTACAAAACGAAAATTTAATAATCCATGAATAGAAAACCGAAAATTTTGGCTTGATGAATTGAAATCAAATGGAGTTCGAAACTTTTAGAGCAGGAACCTTAGGATCCCAACTTTCGTGTTTGTGGCAAGCATATTGCAGAGGGTACCTTCTTTAGATGAGAATTTTGGCCCGTCGGCCCGGGCCGGGCCGACCTCCATTGCTTAGCGCGCCGGGCCTGCCGCTGGGCCCAGAAATGTTTTAACTCCGGGACGGAGCGGGCCGAAATGGGCCGGATCAACACTAGAAAATGTTGTAAAATCACTACAATTAGCTACACACTTAGTAATTCTGGTTATTTATAGGCAAAATGTAACATTTCATTGCCTGATTTAGCCTCTCCATCTTGCATTGAAGCCTTTGAAATAATATTGTTAGTAACATTTTGGAATTTTTCTTTTGGCGGGCCGGGCTTCTTTTAGTAATGTTGAGGACTCACAATAGACACAGAGGGACCTTTTTCACCCTCCATGCCTATTGTTTTTTGGTCAATTTATTATTTTATTGATCAATTCTAACATTAACAATATCTTCAACTTAGCTTTTAGGACGGCCGAACTCTGAGTGACATCAAAGGCATCCTGGACTGTAATTAATCAAATCGTTGGCACAGGAACCTGCAGGGATCAGGCTCCCCATTTTGTTAGATGTGGCGTTTTATTCATGTTTCTTCAAGTTTCACATTTTTCTAATTTGAATTAGAACATTAGAATAAGTTCCCGAGATTGGTGGGAACCACACTGGACTTGTGTTTTAAGCAAACGAGACACGACGGTAATTTCTTTCTGCAGGGAACAAGAGCACGATGTCTTAGTTTATGGCTTACACACTGAAATCTAAAGAGTAACATGAAAATTAATTTAGATTGGATAGAGAGGTCACGATTACTGAATTAGAAAAAGATGTAAACTTATAAAACTTAAACTTAAGCTTCTTGTTTGCAACTGTTCTTCAGTAGTTCTGGATCGAATGCATCTATGCAGTATGCATCTATGCATGGAATGTATGCACGGGTTAAGCATAGGAGAATTAAAGTATCGATTTTTGCGTGGTGAGAAAAAATCTCGAAACTGGGCAACGTTTATAACCGGGGATTGGTATCGTTCGAATCAGGTATACAGGAACTGTGATTTGCTGGAATTAAGACTTTGTGTGACTGACATTTATAAACTGTCGAAAATGGCCAAATTTGGACATTTTCTACGCTGAAACATGCAGGTCATCCACTTTGACGAAGCATTACGAAAATTCAATGCCCTAATTAAAAATTATAATTCCAACAAATTACAGTATATGGCTGGACGTTTTCAGCGATATACCAACACTTTCAAGCCTGCTTTACTCAGTTGCGAGATTTTGTCAATAGAAATTTGTTTTTTGTTGATGCTTTTCGACTTTTTGCATATAACGTGAGACCATGCCAATTAGCAGCTCAATTCCAAATGCCAAACTATCTCGTTGGACGTTACTTCCTGCGGCTGTAGCCTCAGTTTTGAGTACAATTATTCTAGCTAAATGGCCAAGCTTGGTCGCTGCATCCGAATCTGTCGGGCTGGCACGCATATGCTTAATGGCTAGTAGTATAGTGTACCCGTTTGCCGTTAGAAAAATGCATGAATAACCAAAAATTATGAAAGCAAAAACCCCAAAAAACCACTGATGGGCCGACGCTGGGTCCCAAGCCCAGGGAAGAACGCAGAGGGACGGACTGATGAGTGATGAAGCTCCGAGAAGAAGAAAAAGTATTGCTTTTAAGACTGGGAGAACTAGGGGTACTGGGGGTAGCGGGAGTACTGGGGGTACAGGGCGTCCTAGGGATACATGTGGTACGAAGGGCGGGGGGAGTACTAGGTGTACAAGTTCATTAGGAGTACAGGCAGTACTAGGGAAAAAGGGTGTACAGGGAGCATTGGACCACATACTGGTTGCACAGGGGGCACTGAGGGTACAGGGGGTTCTAGGTGTGACTATGGGGGTACTAGGCGTTGTACGGATTACCACAGTAGGCGGTAAGTCGCAATCCAATGACTGCGGCTCGCAACGGTGTGAAGATGATTGTGAGAAAAGATTTGGTTTACTATTTGGAATTTGACATTGTGAGTCTTGCCGGTTCAGTCGTGTCTTTAGCAGTAAAATTATTGTTGCTTAGTATTTTCTAAGTAGATTCAGGGGTTAATTCTATTGGTATCGCACACGTACGTTACTTGTGATCTTAGTCTCGTCCTAAATTAAAGTCGTTTTATTAGAGTAATTTCGCACAGTTTACTATCAGTGATAGAGTCAAACTTTACAACGGGCACACAATACTACTATGGCTATTTTTTCAAATTCCTCAAAACAAGGTAAAGTTTATATCAGTCGTAAGCTTCTAATGCAGGAACATTTTTTCTTCTGGTACCGCGGTCTGCAAATGCTCCAAATTTAGGGTAACTGCTGACAAAGGGTTTTGAGTTCAAGCCTCAACAATGGCCCTGCTGCTACTTAAAGGCTCGTAGGCAAAAACCGTAGGCCCTGGCCAAAACGGACGCAAAAGTGTTTTTTGAGGTCAGTTTGCCAACATAGACCCCATTGAGGCTCCATAATCGAATGTTGCATAATTAAAATAACCTTAGTCGAAAGTGGTATCCTCGTTTCTGCTCATATTGAAATTGCAAGCAGTTAGTTGCGGAAGTGAGGAAATAAAATATTTAATTTAAACTTGATATTTAAACTTTAAACTCAATATTTAAACTTGATATGTACGACATACGCGGCCACCTTTTTTGTAGAAATGAGCTAAATCCGCGAGTATCAACTTTTCCATGATGTACCGCCCTTCTTAAGGTTCTGGGTGCTTTCGTTTAGGAGCATAGACTTTGAGCGAAAACTCTTACTCAGTTGTGGGCCCCCAGTAATTAACACATACCTGTTGACTCCTCCAAAGTTACAAGGCGAGAAGACCGTCGCACAAGTGAATACCATGCCAACCGCACAGAAGACGTTCGGATTAACCTCTCCGAAACAATAACTAGATCTAGAGCAGTGATCGAACCGGTTTTTGTAACCGGTTCAGGTTCCGACTAAGGTTTTTATAAAATGATAACAAGTAAAAACTTTTCCTTTATTACATAGGAATAGAAGCAAAGGGCTAGCCAAATAAAATCGAAATGTTCCAACTTTGCTTGCATGTGTTAATTTTTAAGTTTCCCTGATACTATGAAAAAGCTAAACTAGAAGCACATACGTAGACTCGATGTTGAGTACCTGCAGTTGGCTGCGGGCTTTGACTAGCTGCAACAATGAGCAGAGATCTATCGCGCATTTACCGCTGATTTGCCTTAATCGTATGCCTTTTTCACCGTTTAATGTCAGTAACTTTGCTTCTCTGACGGCACAAAAAATTTCAAAAGGCAAGCCTATCAAAAATTGCCTGATTCGGTAAAGTGTACATGTCCGACCAGAGTGGTCTTTGTTTTGCGGCGGTCTTTTGGCTAACGTTGGATGAAATGCTTACGCGTTAACCAATGGGCTTTTGTTCCAAGCCATGGTGAGATTTTATTAATGGGAGGTTGTGAATTTTAAAGAAAATCTTAGGGACCTCGCGGATTTTACAGTATAATCTGGCAGATATAAATTACAATCTTAAACGAGCCCAAGAAGCAAGTTTGGCTCAGTTCTTTATGGCCCAATTATGGCGAAGTGCCTAATATGGACTACGTTGACTTTGGATAGGTGTGTAGATTCCTTACCAAGATGGATTGAAATAAAACTTTCGCAGTAGGACATATAGATATTGTCACTGGAGAGGTCAACTTTCAGCAAAAACTGTCCAGAATTAAATTTACCAGGAATTGTTTTCGAACTTTAGTTAACTTTATTTTCAAATCAGTTACTTTATGCTGTCGGAACGTAACTGTTTCAAGACAAGGATTCTCAAGTTCAGTTAAGGTGTAACTAACAATTTTATATCATTTTATAGAGAATTGTTTGTAGATTAGTCTTGCGAAATGTCAAAACTTAAAGTTGACCTAGTAAAATTGTTTGTGCAGGAGAACTAATTTAGGTGCCATTTTCAGCGATGTACCCTAATATGGAGAGCAGAAATTTTGTGAGGACCCAAATATGATCAATGTAAAATATAAGCTATTTTACGTTAAAAAATACCGTTTTTTCAGTTGTAAGATCCGGTTAATTTTTGTTTGCAAGTTTTAATGGAAAAGTCTTGACCAATTGATAAATAAACAGTAAATATACATATAGCGTATAGCAAGAGTACATAATAATAGTAATAATAATAATAATAATAATAATAATAATAATAATAATAATAATAATAGTAATAGTAGTATGCCACTAGGCAAGCTCTATGTTATCAGAGCAAAAACTATGCTCTGCACGCTAACGGCCCACCCTCCGCAAATCAGACCCTAGTGACCCCCCCGCAAATCAGTACCTAGTCGAAACGGGGGTACGCTCACTCGCTCTATGTTTATGTGCTTAGGCTCGAAAACACAAGCAGTGCGTGCGCGAAGTTTGTGCCTGCTTCGAGCTTTAGACCACAACCATAGCGCTCAAAATTCTCAAATTTTAAGTGATGGGTCTGATTTGCGGGGTGGGGGTGGGCCGTAGTTTTTGCCCTGATAACATAGAGTGTGCCTAGTGGCACACTCTTATTTATGTACTCTTGCGTATACCAAATACACTACGGAGAAACATTTTTCCGATTGAGCTCAAATTTTGTCACATATTAGAACCTGGGTTCCTAAAGTTTCGATGCTTTTCGTTTGTCACAGCGTTCTACAGCAGTCTCCAAAGTTGCTGACCAACGGCATTTTCGTGCATGGGGGCGGTCCAACATTTTTAATTTTTCTAAGGACTGCTGCAAGCTAATGTCTTGAATTTTGTTGTAAATATAAAGGAAACTTAGGACAGGACTGTTGTTGTGTATGTGCAACCGCAAATTGACTGAGCACTATCAAGTGCAGCACGAAATTTACAATGCATTTTACCCCCCCCATTATGGCAATTATGGTAATTGACATATTTCGTTTGAGACCTAATTTGCTGTAGGCAGCCGATTGGGCTCAAATTTTGCAGCAGATGTCTCCTAATACTATAAACATGTGTGCAAAATTTGAGGCGTTTTAAGGGCCGCAATACAACATTTTGTTCAATTTTTGCTGTCAGAGAAGCTAAATTGGATTTCCGCCAAAAATGGCAAAAATTCGAAGTCATCGAATTAATACAAAAAGTACTCAGCCGATAGGTCTCATCATTCTAAACAACTTTTCTAATTGCACCAAATCCGATGAGATAAACTCCATCAAACGTTAGCTACATGCCGACTTAGAGCAGTTTTTTTACTTTTGGCCATGTAATCATTTTCAATGCATTCTACTCACCCCCAAACTATGGCAATTATAGCAATTGACATGTTTCGTTTGAGACCCTAGACAACCGATTGGGGTCAAATTTGCACGCAGATGTCTCCTAACACTATAAACATGTTTGCAAAATTTGAGGTGTTTTAAGGTGGTGATTCCCTTTGGTCACATATAGTTTGCACCATTATTACTCATTCATTACTAGGAGTTAAGAATCTATTTTTATATCAAAATGTAGCTTGACATTTTCTCTTTCTAATGCATGCCACGAAACTAATATTGCTTTTCTAAAATATTTTTAACACATTTTAGAAGAAGTATAATCTTCCAGAATTTTTGCAGACTCAAGTAAATTTTTTCGCAAGACATCGGTTATATCATTCGATGCCTCCAACAAATAGCTGGGGTCGATTTTTTATTTCTTGTGAAATCGCTCTTCGTTATAGAGAAATAAGCTGAAATGTGTGCGTAACCTGTATTTTGCCTACTTTTTCCAAATTTGTCAAGCGATTACTATAGCTAGAAAGCACCAATCGGGGCAACTAAAAAATCGTCCCTGGGTATATTTGTGCAGAACACATTTGTTCAGTATCAGCCCTCCAACTTGCATGGTGAATGCTCCACAATCTTTGGAAAAAAATAGGTCGTGGTTTTGCAAAAACTACATTTTTATGATAGCAGCCTACAGGATAGCAGTTGGAAGACGATCATGCGTCGGATACTTTGACCCTGTGAGACCTTCAGATCGACGCCCTTAGTTTGATTTTACGGCTTGCGTAGTTCAAGAAATGTTGGATTATTTGATTTCTGCAAAAATGACAAGTTTTCGACGCCAAAATAAGAAAATCGGCAATATTTCACGATAGAGAAAAGTTAGAAACTTGCCTTAAAAAACAAAAATGTGAAGCTCAATGAGATCTTTCGAATGAATATAGTCACAACTGTATAGCAGGTGCCAAACGTTCAGAAATCGGGAAAAACCACTCTGACCGGAAATCTCGTATTTTTGAATCGGGATTGAGCGGAGGGTGTTATAACGCTAAAACAGCTTATTTCGGAACGTTTCGTCAAATTTCATCTTCATTTACGCCGCCAAATAACAATATGTGCCCAAAAGGAATCACCACCTTAAGGGCAGTAATAAAATGCAATACTACATTTTGTTCAATTTTTGCTGTCAGACAAGCTAAATTGGATTTCCGGCAAAAATGGCGAATTTTCGAAGTCATCGAATTAATAAAAAAGTACTCAGCCGATAGGTCTCATCATTCTAAACAACCTTTCTAGTTGCACCAAATCCGATGAGATAAATTAGATCAAACGTTAGCTACATGCCGATTTAGAGCAGTTTTTTACTTTTGGCAAGAGCACATAATATATAAGAGTGTGACAGCAGACAAGTTGTCTGTTATCAGCTGTAGGTACATGCTATGTTCGCTAACGGCTGACCCCCCACAAACGTGTATGTGCTCTTCAAAGAAATTAGCACGATATCTTTATGTGTTAAAGCTCAAAAACACAACTTCTCAGTTGGTTCAATGTGCGACTGTTGTGAACTTTAACACATAAAGATAGCGTGCGAATTTCTTTGAAGAGCACATACACGTTTGTGGGGGGTCAGCCGTTGGCGAACATAGCATTTACCTACAGCTGATAACAGAGAGCTTGCCTGCTGTCACACTCTTATGTATTATGTACTCTTGCTTTTGGCCATGTAATCATTAAGACATTAAGAAATCATTACAAAACCTAAACCCGCCAAACTTGGCACATATTTACCCTATATTCTGCAGAAATTTCAGTAGAATTGAAGCACAGCAATTGGAAGCACAGCACAGCAAACAGAACGGGGGGTATGCTCTCTCTTAAGGTGCTGGTATCACTTTGTGTAAATATGACCCTATAGGCTTTAATTCTGTATGAAAGTGGATGAAACTTTCCAAATATACTATTTCGGTGCTCTTGAACATTCTGGGACCAGTCCCGCATTTTTACGTGCAAAGATAAGAAATTTTTGGTTTTTGCCATTATTCTCTCAGCACATAGTCGAGACACCAGATTGGTTGGTATGGCTGGAAAGAGGGCACCAAAATGAACATTTTTGCTTTTACAACTTTTGAGCTATCTCTAGTGGTTAAGTCAGTATAAGCAAAAAACGATTTTTGGGGTCCAAAAATGGCTGTTTTCGAGAAAATCAGTTTTTTCAAAATTACTGCGAAATCATACGGACAATTTTGGTTTATTTATTCTCGATCGATACACAGTCTCATTGCACATTTTATCAATGCCTGTTAGCCGGAGTTTGTTGCTCTAAGCTAGAGATTTGGCCGAAAAACCATTTTGGCAAAACTGCGATTATTTTGTTTTGAACATCGATTTCTCAAAAACTACTCAATGGATTCGCGTGATTTTTGGCAGAATGAGAATTCGCACTATTGCGGAGGGACATTTTTCTTGGTTTGAGCTAAAACATCTCCAGTTGCGAGAAAACTCAATGCAAAGTTGCGAAATTTTGTGTCACCGCACATTTAATGGATTTTCTTAACCGTTAAGACCTGCTGAGCCAAATCCCAAAAAATGTCCCTCGGCCCACATGTCCTTTATAGGTCGGCGCAAGAAAAAATTTTGGCCGATTCCACAGTTTTGAGAAAGCGATGTTCCAAAATTTTTGGTCTATATTCAACCTGTCAGACGTCAGTATGTCAGAAAATTTTCGCTATTTTTTGCGGATTTTTACTAGTTTCGTTCTGTCATGAGAATCTACAGATTATAAGCTTTAAAATGATGTATAAAGCTCTTTCCAACTCACAAAATTGCGAAGGTTAGGGCGTTTCAAAAACTACCCACAAAAGCACTGCACAAAACGATACCAGCACCTTAAGCGTAAACATGCTACGCTGACGTTTGTTGTGCTATACCCAAATTTAAATACTATTAAGTGAAGAAATGATAACCATGTAAGATTTAATCAACGACGCTGGCAAATAGTAATAACATTACTGGTTTAGTCCAGTTTTTCTGGCATTTATTGTTGTTTGTTTACCTGACTTGATGTTATTGTTGTAAATAGGCATTCTAAGAAAATGTTCTGTCAATTTTAGTCTAAGGCTTTAGGTGGTATTTTTATTGTCCTTTTGATTAACTTCAGTCTTACAACATTTTCAAAAACGTGCGTTTTCGACAAAATACTATAACGTAATAATAGTAGAATAATATTATCATTAATTCGGTTCAGGCAAGCGCTTGCAAATCCGGCAATACCACATCCCTTCCAAGAAAGTCTTGGAATTAGCAAGCTAAGTCATGGAAAACAATTTTTTAAGAAACGAAATGACGAAATAATT
This sequence comes from Trissonchulus latispiculum, assembly GCA_030248195.1. Taxonomy (NCBI): domain Eukaryota; kingdom Metazoa; phylum Nematoda; class Enoplea; order Enoplida; family Ironidae; genus Trissonchulus; species Trissonchulus latispiculum. Next base: position 43,385 of record JASAND010008871.1, on the reverse strand, counting down.
ATTAATGAAGGCGCTTTAGGCTAAGCGAGGTCACTATCAGACACTGATTTGTTTCAACCTATTGAGGACTTTTGGGTTTTCTAGTTAAGGATTTAGTGGTTATGATGCTGGATTGGGGAAGCAATGTCATGTGGGGTGAAAAAGGTCCCCATGTGTCTACTGCAGGTACCCAGCTGAGTGTTTGCGATAACATTAAGCAATGGCAATGGCATAATAAGCAGCACCCGGGCATCTACATAGTCCTATAAACTTAAGTTTTACCTTAATTGGCCTTTATTGTTTTGTTTTATCTTTCGCTTACTCTGACCAATCACATTAGTGAATACCTTTGAAATTAATTCAGCATTAAAGTTAAATGTTAGATTCGTGAGGGGACACCCTCCTAACAGACCGTATGTTTCCTACTACCCTACTATCCTTTCTTAGTGCTCGCTATCCCACCGACTCCATTTCTGCAGCAACACTTTTTCCCCTTTTGCCTTTCGAGCGGGCTTTCAGTTTAGTTTTTTAGTCTACCTAGTTGCTATTGCCATGCGGGGGCAGCTGCATTCGGAAAAACGAATGTAGTTGCCTTGGGAGTGACAGAAATATCCGTACGGTAGCTTGCTCGGGATCCTGCTTGTCCTTAATCTTCTTCTCTCCGCCTCTTGACTGCGGTCTGCGGGGATGATCACTTACGGGCCGCAGTGCGTGCCTAGTGGTGGGCCACCTGCAAAAAAAGAAAGTCTTGGCGGGTGGGTCTCCGGGATATAATGTCACCAAAAACCTCCTTCTCCCCGTTGTCATATCGACTCGAGAAAATTTTCGCAATCTAACTTTAGATTTTGACTCAAAAACAAGAAAGCCCTGAAAAATTTTTTGTCCTTTAACTTTGAAGCATCAAACCCTAAGAAAAAATAAATTTACTGACACAGAAACGATCCAATATATTAAAAGTAAAACCATTCTCCAATCAGAACTAAGCTTAACAGCCTACTGCATATACATTGATTACGATTGTATAGCAAAATGGTGAATGTCCCCATTGTTGTCCATAGCTTTATTTTAGAAGTTATTCTATCGCCTGTTCATGTTCTAAACCAAACTGCTGCCTTATCCTTAGCTTGTTCAAGGCAACTTGACACAGCCTTACCCTTGAGCGACTACGACTATATATTGGACATACCGGGCATTTTTAGCTACGATTTTGTGCTTGAGAAAATCAAAACCGTATGCCTGGAAGTGGTGAACCGTTTGAACTATCAGGACAGCTAGGCCACTAAGGCCTACTCGGCCAGTTCAAAGATGAAACTGGTAACGGTTAAAGCTCTGGAGCACTGAATCGTCTTTGTTCCTTTGACAAGAGAACTTAACCATATCCAGACTAGGGTTGTAACCACCAGCATCAGTGTTGGATTCGAGAATTCATGCCCCCATGACGGAATCACGGGTTCAACTCTTTAAGAGCACTTTTAAAAATCTAAAATCTCTTGTCAAATAACAACTGCAGCGATGCGATGTTGCCGCAGTCATCTTGGCAATGCATGTTACAGGATATGCAATTACCCTGGCGACGTTGTATATCTGGGGGCGTATCAATTTGGCGGGAGTGCATGAATGTGCTTTGCAAGTTTTGAAAGAGGTGGCTAAGGTTAACGAATTAACTGAATATAATAGAATAATAGCTTTGATCCAATACAATAGTAATGATTATGTTGATAACTAGAAATAACTGATTTTGTCAATTGGTTGTTTACGTAAAAAATTAGAACATTAGATTAGTGTTTACCTGACTGACCAAGACAGCTGTTGCTTTGCTAAGAGTCGCTTGATTTGTGTTATCAAGAGTACATAATAACTAAGAATGTGACAAGCGCCATGCTCTTAGTTATTAGGCTTGGGACATGATCTGCAAGATAACGGCTGACCCCCTACACAAATTAGACCCATCATTTCAAAGAAATTTGCAAGCTATGTTTGTGTTCAAAAGCTAGTCACAAACGCACATTGAACTAACTGACTAGTTGTGTTTTTGAGCTTTAGAAGGTAGGTATAGTGTACAAGTTTCTTTGAAGTGATGGGTCTAATTTGTGTAGGGGATAAGCCGTTATCGTGCAGATCATGTCCCAAGCCTAATAACTAAGAGCGTGAAGCTTGTCACACTCTTGGTTTACTCTTGTTGTTATTAAATCTGTAAATAGTTTCTTAAGCTACCTCAGTACAATTAGCTTAACATAAGGACAGTTTGTGCATATTTGTGCGACCGTTATGCCGAATGCCCGAAATGCTCGCTGTCGAATGAACGCTTTTGGGTAAAAACCTAGTTATTGTTATCGGGTAGCCAGGAAATTTCTGTTGAACTTAATATCTATGTTGAAAGATATCTAAAGATAATCTACAAAAAGCTGGAATCGGGCCAACCGTTGGATCAAAAGCAGACATTGTTCTACCTGGACATCGTGGAGAGCACTGTCGATTCATGGGGCGTCATGATTAATGGCTATTGTAATTTATGTTACGATGAAATCAGCAAAATGTTTTCTGAAAGCCTGTCCGTGCAACCCTTTCGAAAAGATCTATAGCTGTTTGCCAAAAGTAGCGAGCCTGATAGTAACATCATTCTGCGAGCAATAAAGAAAATGATATTCATTGCAATTATCATTTAGCAAGGCTGTGTTTCATTATTGTTGAACTGTTTTCTGAAGAATGCTTGAGGGGAAGGGCTACTACAGCAGACCTGCCCGACCTTGTTCTATTCGCTTCATTTTTTGCAAACACAAAAACTAAGGGCAAAGTAAAAAAACAGCGGTATCAAATCTCTTACAAATTTGCCATTCTATGGCTGGTTGCAGTGATAACGGTACGCGACGTTGTGTGAGGGATGTAGGAGTCCTGAAAGTAGGACATTTGGGAGAAGATTTGAGTCTTTTCCAGATACCCCACTCAAGCATCTACGCATTTAAGCCTAAATGACAATATATAATATACTTTTAAATTTCAACTCAACGCAATTTCAAGGGGGTTTCTAACCGCCTCCTACAAAAAACACCTTGCACAGGTATAGTTATAATACATTTTTGTTTTCAGGTGTGTGATCATTGTCAGTATCAGATGTCCGGACAGAAGGTTTTACGAGAAACAAAGTGCAAAGAATCCGAAGCGTGCGATTGGATGCAGAAGGATCCGAAGAAGGCTGCAAAGAAAGATGCTGACCGAAACTTGAAAAGGATTCACTCGGGGTGTCCTGGACGCCTTTCCCCACGTTCGGACCCAACGGGGAGGAGGCCAGAAACTCTCTCCTGGTGCATTTCTTCAGGCACGGGGGAGAGTTTGAAAATGGTGGAACCCTGCGCTACCTGATGACAGCCCGGCAGGTGCTCTTTGTCCTTTGGAACTGGATGGTGGAGGAGGGCCCCAGTGAGGTGGAAGGCGACGGGAAGGTGGAAATGGAGGCTCACCGTATCCTCCTTACCGGCGTCGATGGGTTTGGGTTGGGGGACAGCCACCAGGTGGTCCGGGTCAAACTGGAGGGCTGGCTGGAATATCCCTACCTCCGGTGGGTCTTTCCCAGGGAGAATGGAGAAGATGAAGAGGAAACTCTTCAGGCCCCCTCATACGAGGCCGTGGAGGGGGACACATGGGAGCGACCCCAGGAGAATTGGGATGGACCTCTCCCACCGGCGACCTGGTATGACAGACGGGTGGGCACCATCGTGGTGGACATGTCCCCCGTGGTTGGGCCCCACTTCATCACGTCCTATTGCACGGACTCTGAAATCACACGGTCTGTGTGACTGGAGAGATGGCCCAGACAGTTGGACTTGCCTGGACAGTGGACTGGTGACATTTTTGTTTTGTATGTATATAACTTGTAACTGTACATATTCTGTTTTGTCTTGATTATATACTTGTTTACTCCAACAATATAGCTCATTTTATGTCGCCTTTGTATAGTTCATAAGTCGTAGCAAACTAGGTGTAGGTTCCACATTTTTTAAAATGTTGAATTAGTTTACCTTTTGGCCAGCCAGCACCGCTTTCTTCCTGAGCAGCCACGTAGCGGAATAAAAGCAGCATAAGGATATGGAACCAAAGTTTCAAAATCAGCATTGTTGAGCTGAAATTAATAAAACACTTGTAAATTATAGATTTGAGATTATAGCTTTATTAGACAGTCTCAACTTTACTTTTGGAAGCTAAAGTGCAATGGATTTAATAGTTCCAAAATCATTTCATAAATGTAATTTTTTCTTTCTTTCTTTCATCAAAACAAAATTACGGCTTCCTAATTTTGACATTCCAACAACCCCCATTGTCAAATTTAACCTTACAAATGTCATTTATATATGGCAATTAATTTTGTTTCAACACAAGACGAATAAAATTTCCTTTTCTAATTGAAATTTCTGTTTGACACACTTCCTAACTGTGCAAAGAATAATGTCATGCGAGTCTGCCACTTTAAATCTAACATTTCTTTTGTAACCATCGTCTAAATTCAATGCACTTGTCTCAAAAGTATCTAAAACAAAACCTGTTTCAGCAAATTATTGGATGAGATGTAATTATTAATAACCAAATTAATAGAAAACTAGCGAATGTTAACGTTTAAATCCGATTTAGCAGCTTAGCTTAAATTGTAAAACTTTTCCCTGTAGCACAATGGATTACATAAAAACTCATAAAAATAAACAATTTTCCTCTTAAATCAATAAAATTTAACTTCCCAAATTTTGGCGTTTCAATTCTTCCCTTTAAACATTAAAATTTGATCTCCCAAATTTTGGCGTTTCAATTCTTCCTTTTAAACATTAAAATTTGACCTCCCAAATTTTGGCGTTTCAATTCTTCCTTTTTACACAATAAATATGACCTCCCAAATTTTCACGTTTCAACAACCCAAATTGTCACATTGGCACTGAGTAATGTCATTTTACATGAGGCAATTAATTCTGTTTCAGGAAAACGTTGAATAAATTTCCTTTTTCCAATTGAAATCCTGGTTTTAACACAGTTTCTAACTGTGCAAAAGTACGCGAGTCACTACAGTATGTCAATTATTGAAACCAACGTTGGCTTTTGGAAGTGTTTTCTAATTACTCTAAACACAAAGGTATAAATTGGACTTACCACCCTTTCGAAACTAGCAGATCTCCAAATAATCGTACACAATTCACAATTGGATTACAGAAACGAACTCCAATTCAATTTGACCCTTTCTCTAGTTGTAAACACTTCAAAAGAAAAATTCACTAAACCACACCACTTTAAAAACAATAGCACTTGACAATTAGAGAGTCAGTTAGACTTTATCTGTAAGACCTAATTACGCACCTGCATTCACACTCAAAATAGAAAAAAGAACGGTAGTGGCCCGATTAACACAAAAACCTATATCAATTTAATTGTTTTCAGTTGCAAATTTTGTAGTCTTGGGTATTTTCCATGTAAGGCCATTAACGGAAGCTCTTTGACAACACCTGTTCTTATTTTACTTTAACTTAATTTTAATTTTTTATTTTTTTAACTTTACTTTAATTTGATTCAGTTTTTGAAACGTACACATTTAAACGACACAACACTTAAACAGATAAATTGAAGTGTTCTTTTTCGTCACAAATAAAATTATGATTACAAAAGACTTATAGATAAAGTCTACATAGAAAAAGGACAAACTTTGCATTTTCATCACAAATTATTAGTCAAGTATATACAGAGCGTAGCTCAGGTTGCAGAGAAAAACTCATGGGTCACTTGCAGCGTGGAGCTTAGGTTGTAGAGGAAAACTAAGCTCGTATTTGAATTCTACATGCCCAAAAACCCTATAGATAAGCTTTTCCCGTTAAAAATAAACAATTTTCAAATTTAAGCTTGGGTCTGTCATGGTTCCGGTCATGGGTTAGCTATGGAATGGAGCTTAGCTAATACAAGAAAACTAAGCTCATATTTGAATTCTGCATAGTCGAAAACCCTATTGGTGAACTTTTCCCGTCGAAAAGGGACAACTTTTAATTTTAAGCTAGGGTCAGCCATGGTTCCGGTCTAGGACTAGGTACAGGACGGAGCTTAGCTAATACAAGAAAACTAAGCTCATATTTGAATTCTACGTGGTCGAAAACCCCCTAGATATGTTTTCCCGTTAACAATAAACATTTTTCAAATTTAAGCTTGGGTCAGCCATGGTTCCGGTCTCTCAGAAGCTACAGCTGATCCTCCCGGCCTCTTTACCCCACCACCTCCACCAGGCCGCTTTCGCCGCTCACACCACCACCCCCGCCAGGCCGCTCTCACCGCTTCGCCGCTTTCGCCGCTCACACCACCACCCCCGCCAGGCCGCTTTCGAGGCTTCGCCGCTTTCGCCGCTCACACCACCACCCCGGAACTACGTCTGGTGCTCACCTATTACTACTTATGTTACGTGCTTGTAGGTAGATGGTTGTTAGATAGATGTTAGTGATGGCTAATATTGCCTCTGTAGATTATACAGAATGTAATTGCACTGACTTTGAACCGGTCCGGAGCACTTTGAGTAGAGTCCTCTCATCTAACCTTCAGTGATATACCTTCAGTGATAAGTGCAGAAAATGTTCGACCTTTGGCTGACGAACTAAATTTTGGACGACTGAGATTTAGTTAGGCTGATTAAGTGAAATGTTTCTACTTATCAAGTTTTTGCTCTGTTGGCGTACGTATACTGTTTCAATGGATTTTTGCAAGAAGTATATAGTTTTCTTTTTACAGTATATATTTGTTGTAGCATTGTAGTAAGCCGCAGGCTGTAATATAATGTCGAACCCCAAGCTAAGTTTGTTTTTATTCTATTTACAGTGTTGGTCCAGTGTTGATCTTTAGCTGGTTTGATTTTAGTTCAACTACATTGCGTATTGCATTTATCCTTGAAAGTAGGAGTCTTGTTTTTTGTGAAGTGTTACAAAAATATGTAATGATATGATTTGCAGTCACTTTTGCCATAAACTTTTATGCATTAGTATTACTGTATATACCTTGCGTCGTCTACTAATTGTTTTAGCTTATAAAAAATTGCATTGCTTCTTTGTCAGTGCTGTATTAACTGCAATTTATTTTAATGAGATCTTTTGGTTGCTTCACATGAAATTTATTGAAGCAAAGATTTTGGTTAAGCTTTCTGAAAACCTTAACCTTAATCTTTAAGGCTACAATCTTTTTTTCAGTTTTCAAGTCACTGGTTTTTATAGTCATTTTGAAGTATATATAATTCTAATGTTTGTTTGCTGTAATGTTTCGTTTCATCCAAATAAATACTAAGTGTTTGTTTGGGGAAAGAAATAGTGATATTGGCTATCGGACCACAGAAACACTGTTAGCCTACCTGGCTACCGGGCGATCTGAAAATGGGGCAAAATTGCAATCGTTTTCTGGGTTCTGAAATTGGCTGGTCGACGATTTGCCCAGTCGACGTTTTGTCTACGAAATGAAAAGTCGACTAATGTGTACCAGTGTCTATAGAAAGGAAGTCTAAGGAATGACCCTTCTCGCTCGCTAGTTAGGGGGCATATTTATTAGAAGCTTTGAAGGAAAACTATTCAAATTTAAAGGACTTGAATTCGAGAGTTGATCGCTGCCAGCAGTCCTTACCTGTCCCCTTTAGAATAGGACTAACATGAGCGTTCGGAGAGCACCAGCATCCGTGTGCTGATTCCTAATTTATTTCAGTAGATGAGTGAGAATGAATCTTATTCTTTCATGTTTCAGTCCTGTTTCAATGTTTTCTTCGGGGCCCGATGTTATAAAAATGGGGTTTGGCTAACCGGGTGAAGCCTGGTTTGGGGTAAACCCGAACTTTCTGGGTTAGATTAACCCCCGGAGTTAACCCTGTATTATAACGGATTAACTTTGGGTTATTTTTGTGGTTAGGTTAATTTAATCCGTTTATCGCATGAGTTGACCCACATTAGCTCAAGGAATCGGTGGACTCAGCTAGCAAGGATTTAACCCTGTTATTTTTTTGGGTTTACTCCATTTCTAACCTCAACCTTCATTTTTGAGGCCTTGCCATAAAAACGGCAATCAATAAGGCATTATCAAAACGGCATTATCAACAATAATTTGTAAGAAAAATGAAGTTTATGCTAAGAAAAGCAATATAAAAATTGCAGTTCCATTACCAAAAAGTCTTCAAAATATTTTCCATTAGTTTTTTAGCAGAAGTGTAGTCCGAGCTAACGACTAAAACCCTCCTCACTGAGGAGGGTTGAGATTTACTGGATTTAACCCCCAATTTGAGCAAACTCACCTCAGAACCGAAGTATACATATATACATGTGTTTTTTCCTGTACTACCACTACCCAGTTGCTTTTGCGAGGAGGGGTAACGCCAGACCAAGTTTGTTCAGGGTCCACGGTCCGGCATTGAATAATTGCACAATGCAATTACCCGAGGCGAAGACAAGGCTACTGCCGGAGCAGAAATGATCACGATGCTTTCACTGCATCATGACTAGTGTTGTTGCCCGGCCGGTTTCTTGACTCGGCCGGCCGGCCGGGTGATGCCAACCGGCCGGTCCCATTTTTTGTGTATTTTGCAAATTTTTTAGCATTAAATGATCCACACAGTTCTCCTGAATATAACAGACAAAATCAAGTAGTGTCCTTTTTCTGAAGACTGGCCGGCCGGAACCGGATTGGCGGCATAGTGGGCCGGCCGGCCGGGTTTTCTTCGGCCGGTCAACAACTCTAATCATGACCACCCGTCAGCTCCATTCACAAGGGTTTCCCCTCATGGACGACCAACTTCTTGAAGAACTCGGATAGGTACAGTGTACGATTGGGGGGGGATGCATTCCTCTCTAATCATAAGTGGTTGACTGGTGCCAGCTGCAACCAGAAAATTTGGTATCGGCTTTATGAATTAGTTCCTTTTGCTCTTGCTGCGCTGTGGATTACGAACCGTATGCTGTCACAGCGCTATGGATTACTAAGTTAAGTTTTCGCGGTGTTATGGATACTGTTCTCATGAAGTGCAGCGCTATGGATTACTGTTAAATTTAGTCTTGAAGTCGTATATTACTAAGTCTTTCTTGTATAGGTGGATTATTGGAAGCATTAGTTTGGGTGTTGTGAATTACTGCTGGTGTTTAGAGTAGTGGAGAAGATGTTTGTTTGGGTAAGGTGGAGTTGCTTGATGTTGTTAGATTTTGTAGTGAGGTGAAGATGAATTGGGTAAGTACTGATGTTGTTAGCTGTTAAAGTTAGGTGAAACTATTGATATTGTTAGTTTTTATATGGCACGTCAACAATTCGAAAATTACATTTTAGATTGACCAAAAAACCAACGACTCAATCGCGAAGAATGTCTAAACTCGGCCTGCTCGATGCAATCTCTCAAATAAAACCGGCTTCATCTACTTCATCTACAACTGCAGACAAGAGTGCCTCTAATGACAACGCCGATATTCAGGACGATAAAGACAACGATTCGGGTTTTTCAAAAGCAAACGCCAAGCATTATACTAATCAGTTTTCAAGTGAATATGGAACCGACAGTGCTGACGAAAAGCGACCACATCTAACCAGCAAAGAAATCTTATCACAATTGAAGACTGCAATTCCTGCCTCACTAATTCGTCAATTCTATTCCAGTATAACGAAACCCTAGCTGACAACAAGGTGTTACAGTAACCACGCTATTAATACTGCAAATTCCTTCTGATTCTTTTAAATTCAGCTCATTCATAGTTTTTCTTTTATCTTAACCTTTGGCCCTTCCTCAGGCTTTGAATTAGCATATCCAGTTCGACTTAGACTTTCCCTGCACCTTAGGCTTAGAATTACATTTAACCTATGACTAGTCTTTTGTGGAACCTTTGGCTTAGGCTTAGGCTCAGGCTTAGGCTTAGGCTTAGGCTTATTGCTAGACTTATTCTGTTTCCTACGGTTGATTCTACTTCATATTCTCAAAACGTGCCCTTAAGCTTTATCTAATGTGCAAAAAATTTCGCTCTCCCTTAGGCGTTGACTCAGTCTTTGTTCACTGCTAACGAGATAATGAAAGAGATTGGCCGTATTCAGTAAAGATTGGATAAACTAAATGTTTTTTCTTCGAGGCACACTGTGCTATTTGTCTGCCTAAAATTACATGTCCTAAATTATGCAATTCTTCCAGGTGGATTGAGGAACAGATGGCTATGCTTCGGATGGATGTAGATTCCAGCGATCCTCCACGACTAGAAGGAGATACTGATGATGAATTGATGGAAGCTTGCGCAGCTGGAGTTATTCCACAGAAATCCTTCGTCTACTTGGATTACTTACACTCGTATCGGCTGTTCTGAAATGATTGACGAAACTGCGAAATATACGAAACAGTTTTTTATACATGTTTAATTTCTTTGTGAAAAGTACTGTATTATGTATTATTGTCATTAGCTATTCTTTCCTAACAATCCCTTACACCTAGCCTAACAGTTAAAATTTGTTCTCTTATTTCACTGAACTGCTACGGTACCGTTTGGCTTTCCCTGTTAAGAATAAGTCAAACAAACATCTGCTCCAATTTTTAAATTGTGATTTCATACGGGACTCATAGAATTTATTTTAAATTAAATTTATACTGATGCATATAGCTAACCAGATTTCGCTGTAGAAGCAATCAAATAGAATAATCAGATTATACAACAGGTTAATTCTATGGTACCATACATTCTATCCGTAGTATTAGAATATTAGGTTACACTGAAGCGACTGAAATGTACAAAACTCTTGTACACAAATTGGTGACTATCTTACAGACAGTTTTAATTCGTACTCATTCATGTTTTGGACTGTAACGGTAAGTTTTTTATCAAGTGTTTCAAATAGAATAAGTGGCGTTGTGAATATATAGGTGGTCCAACTCAAACAATAGATAGCTGTAGTTTGCAGCTAACGAACTACAACTATGATATTTAAGGGAAGCCGTTGTAATAACTGCAGTCCCTACTCGATTTGCGACGCCGTTAGGCCTTGTGATGAGTCAATCGTTTCTTGTCAGTTAGCGGAAACATTTTCTGCTTAATCTAATTTTTATCGCGTGTCCGCCTATTAATTCTAACCAGCCTGTAAGAGTAAGCAGAATGACACTATTACCTGTCGAAGGACGCTTTATGTCTAAATTATAGCACAAGTAGAGGTATTTGGAAATACGAAACGTAGTGAAACAACGCAATTAAGACATTGTTTCAACACCAAAGATTAATAAATATTGCCCAGCATATCGCACCACTCGACGTACACGAACTGAGCAACGATCCTAATGTTAGCATAGGTTTAGCCATTTATCCAGTGCTACTTAGTGAGCTAAGTAAGAGGTATACCTAAGCTCATCTAAATGTTGTACTGATTCATGGATAACTAGATCAAGTCTTTCACAGGGGTCAGAAACTTTTGGAAATGCATAAATACGAGTTTATTTTATAATAATATATAGCATCTTAAAATGCTATCTATGGCGTTTTAAAGTTTAAAAACTTCAAAAAACTTTACACGCAGTTAGATTCCAAAATAGAAAAGGCATGCTTATGAACGAATTAATATGGGCGCAGTTTCGTCGAACAGCTCATATTCTCTGTATTTCAAGCTTTGCATTTGCCTAATAGAGATGAGCATTTCGGCCCGTCGGCCCGGCCCGGCCCGGCCCGCGGGCCGGGCCGGGCCGGGCCGACATCCATTTTGTAGCGGGCCGGGCCGGGCCGAAAAGATTTTATAACTGCGGGCCGGCGCGGGCCGAAACGGGCCGGACCGACTATAGAAAATGTTCTAAAATCGCTAAAATTAGCTAAATATCTACTCATTCTGGCTATTTTACAGCAAAATTTAACATTTTGTAGCATAATTTAGCGTTTCCATATTGCATTGGAGCCGTTGAAATAATATTGTTAGTAAAATTTTGGAAATTGTCTTTTGGCGGGCCGGGCTGGGCCGAATCTTGGAGCGGGCCGGGCCGGGCCGGGCCGAAAAATTTTTCCATCGGGCCGGGCCGGGCCGGGCCGGGCCGAGCAAGATTTTGGAGCGGGCCGGGCCGGGCCGGGCCGAAAAAATCCGGCCCGTGCTCATCTCTATTGCCTAAAGCTGTCAATACCACCAACAACCACTGAATAAGCACTTGAACACTCATTGAACATTGTTGTTGCAATAAATACTTTGCAGTTACCGATATATACGTTAGATACCATTATTTGGGTATCTTGAACTATGCTACGCTAGGACATAATCTAACGAAATCATGGTAACGTTAATAGTAGATAAGTATATCAAAGACTGTCGAAGAGTGCTGTAATATCATTGTTGAAATATAAATTTTCGGTATGAGTGCATATACTAGAGTGGGTAGTGTAAATCTTCTAGTCGATTGGCGAGTAAATGTAATAGCGAAAAACTATTGATTCGAATTCTTAACGTAACACGATAGGCAACATATGTACTAATAATTCTGAGCTTTTCTGTTTTTAAAGAGCTAGGATAAAAAGCGGCGTTACTAGTGTAATTCGGGGAAAAATAAAACTTAGTTTATCTTCATCTGTAAACAATGAATTGTCACCAACGAGTGCTATACGTAAATAGTTGTCGAATACTGGAAAAAAAGACCAAACGCACGAAAAAAGGGGACAAACGAACCCATACAGAAGCAAACAACAGAGCAGTATATAAAGGACTGCTTTTGTATGTTGAAAAAAATGAAAACTTCGTAAAAATGGTAACGCGTAATTTTCATAGGATCAGAGCGGGAACTCTATTCGAAACAGAACTGAAACAGTACTAAAGGAAGATGTAGAGCCTACGTCACCGTGTGACGTCATATTGTCAGTTATGTCGGTTTCGGCCCTATACGCTCCTCTCGAACTTCTACGTGTCGTCATGGATTACTTAAATAGAAAGAGCAAAACTGCCAGTACTGTCACTCAGTACAGACAGGCATTCTGTTAAGAATAGTCTTACAAAACGAAAATTTAATAATCCATGAATAGAAAACCGAAAATTTTGGCTTGATGAATTGAAATCAAACGGAGTTCGAGAATTTTAGAGCAGGAACCTTAGGATCATAACTTTCGTGTTTGTGGCAGGCATATTGCATATTGTGGGCCCAGAAATTTTTTAACTCCGGGCGGAAGCGGGCCGAAACGGGCCGGATCAACACTAGAAAATGTTGTAAAATCACTACAATTAGCTACACACTGAGTAATTCTGGTTATTTATAGGCAAAAGGTAACATTTCATTGCATGATTTAGCCTCTCCATCTTGCATTGAAGCCTTTGAAATAGTATTGTTAGTAAGATTTTGGGATTTTTCTTTTGGCGGGCCGGGCTTCTTTTAATAATGTTGAGGACTCACAATTGACACAGAGGGAACTTTTTCACCCTCCATGCCTAATTGTTTTTTGGTCAATTTATGATTTTATTGATCAATTTTAACATTAACAATATCTTCAAGTTAGCTTGGGACGGCTGAACTCTGAGTGACATCAAGGCATCCTGGCCTGGAGTGTAATTAATCAAATCGTTGGCACAGGAACCTGCAGGGAGCAGGCTTCCCATTGTGCAATTTGTTAGCCGTGGCGTTTTCTCAATGTTTCTTCAAGTTTCACATTTTTCTAGGTAGTATTGGAACATTAGAATACGTTCCCGAGATTGGTCGGAACCACAAAAACGACAGGTTTAAAGGTTCCAATCCATTGGGTATTGGTGACTATGTGATTTGATCTTTTTAACATGTTTGACTGTACTGGACTTGTGTTTTAAGCAAACGAGACACGGCGGTAATTTCTTTCTGCAGGGAACAAGAGCAAGATGTCTTAGTTTATGGCTTAACACACTGCAATCTAAAGAGTAACATGAAAATTAATTTAGATTGGGTAGAAAGGTCACGATTAGTGAATTAGAAAAAGATGTCAAGTTATAAAACTTAAACTTGTCTTAAGCTTCTTTTCTGCCACTGCTCTTCTGTAGTCTTGGATCGAATCTATGCATGTGTTAAACATAGGAGAATTAAAGTATCGATTTTTGCGTGTTGAGAAAAAATGCTTTACCCACCTGCGAGAGTTTGTCAATAGAAATTTGTTTATTGTTGATGTTTTTCGACTTTTTGCATATAACGTGAGCCCATGTCAATTAGCAGCTCAATTGCAATGCTCAAATATCTCGTTGGACGTTACTTCCTGCGGCTGTAGCCTCAGTTTAGAGTACAATTATTCTAGCTAAATGGCCAAGCATGGTCGCTGCATCCGAATCTGTCGGGCTGGAACGCATATGCCTAATGGCTAGTAGTATAGTGTACCCGTTTGGAGCCGTTAGAAAAATGCATGAATAACCAAAAATTATGAAAGCAAAAAACCCAAAAAATCACTGATGGGCCGACGCTGGGTCCCAAGCCCCGGGGAAGAACGCAGAGGGACGGACTGGTGAGTGATGAAGCTCCGAGAAGAAAAAAAGTATTGCTTTTAAGACTGGGAGAACTAGGGGTACCGGGGGTAGCGGGAGTACTGGGGGTACAGGGGGTCCTAGGGATACATGTGGTACGTAGGGCGGGGGGAGTACTAGGTGTACAGGTTCATTAGGGGTACAGGCAGTACTAGGGAAAAAGGGAGTACAGGGAGCATTGGAGCACATACTGGCTGCACAGGGGGCACTGAGGGTACAGGGGGTTCTAGGTGTGACTATGAGGGTACTAGGTGTTGTACGGATTACCACAGTAGGCGTTAAGTGGCAATCCAATGATTGCGGCTCGCAACGGTGTGAAGATGATTGTGAGAAAAGATTTGGTTTACTATTTGGAATTTGACATTGTGAGTCTTGCCGGTTCAGTTGTGTCTTTGGCAGTATAATTATTGTTGTTTAATATTTTCTAAGTATATTTAGGGGTTAATTCTATTGGCATCGCACACCACGTATGTTAGTTACCTGTGATCTTAGTCTCGTCCTAAATTCGAGGCAGACAAGTCGTTTTATTAGAGTAATTTCGCACAGTTTACTAACAGTGCTAGAGTCAAACTTTACAACGGGTACACTATACTACTATGGCTATTTTTTCAAATTCCTCAAAACAAGGTAAATTTTATATCAGTCGTAAGCTTCTAATGCAGAAACATTTTTTCTTCTGGTACCGCGGTCTGCAAATGCTCCAAATTTAGGGTAACTGCTGACAAAGGGTTTTGAGCTCAAAACTCAACAATGGCCCTGCTGCTACCTAAAAGCTCGTAGGCAAGCTTAGCCTGGCCAAAACGGACGCAAAAGTGTTTTTTGAATTCAGTTTGCCAACATAGACCCCATTGAGGCTCCATGGTCGAATGTTGCATAATTAAAATAGCCTTAGTCGAAAGTAGTATCCTCGTTTCTGCTCCTATTGAAATTGCAAGCAGTTAGTTGCGGAAGTGAGGAAATATAAGTGGAGGAAACAACTCAATATTTAAACTTGATATGTACGACATATGTGCGGCCACCTTCTTTGTAGAAATGAGCTAAATCCGCGAGTATCAACTTTTTCATGATGTACCGCCCTTCTTCAGGTTCTGGGTGCTTTCGTTTAGGAGCATAGACTTTGAGCGAAAACTCTTACTCAGTAGTGGACCCCCAGTAATTAACATATACCTGTTGACTCCTCCAAAGTTACAAGGCGAGAAGACCGTCGCACAAGTGAATACCACACCAACCGCACAGAAGACGTTCGGATTAACCTCTCCGAAAAAATAACCAGATCTAGAGCAGTGCTCGGACCGGTTTTTGTAACCGGTTCAGGTTCCGACTAAGGTTTTTATAAAATGCTAACAAGTAAAAACTTTTCCTTTATTACATAGGAATAGAAACAAAGGGCTAGCCAAATAAAATCGATATGTTCCAACTTTATTTGCATGTGTTAATTTTTAAGTTTTCCTGATACTACGAAAAAGCTAAACTAGAAGCACATGCGTCGACTCGAGGCGGAGTCCTCGCAGTTGGCTGCGGGCTTTGACTAGCTGCAACAATGAGCAGAGATCTATCTCGCATTGACCGCTGATTTGTCTTAATCCTATGCCTTTTTCACCATTTAATGTCAATAACTTTGCTTTCTCTGACGGCACAAAACATTTCAAAAGGCAAGCCTATCGAAAATTGCCTGATTCGGTAAAGTGTACATGTCCGACCAGAGTGGTCTTTGTTTTGCGGCGGTCTTTTGGCTAACGTTGGATGAAATGCTTACACATTAACCAATGGGCTTTTGTTCCAAGCCATGGTGAGATTTCATTAATGGGAGGTTGTGAATTTTAAAGAAAATCTTAGGGACCTCGCGGATTTTACAGTATAATCTGGCAGATATAAATTACAGTCTTAAACGAGCCCCAGAAGCAAGTTTGGCTCAATTCTCTCTTGCGCAAACTAAAAGCACACATGTGTAAAACAGTCTGTTCAGATGTTATTTTATATTATGTTATAGATTTTCTTTTGAGGGAGGGAGTATATATACCAAATACACGGATAATACTACTTTCTAATGATGTTATATTATTTTCTTTTGAGGGACGGAGTATACCAAATACACTACGGACAAACATTTTCCGATTGAGCTCAAACTTTGTCACATATTAGAACCTGGGTTCTTAGAACCTGGGTGTAACTAACAATTTCTATATCATTTTATAGAGAATTGTTAGTAGATTATTCTTGCAAAATATCAAAACTTAAAGTTGACCCAGTAAAATTGTTTGTGCAGGAGAACTAATTTAGGTGCCATTTTCAGTGATGTACCCTAATATGGAGATTAGAAATTTTATGAGGGCCCAAATATGGTCAATGTAAAATCTAAACTATTTTAAGTGTAAAAATACCGTTTTTCAGTTGTAAGATCCAGTTAATTTTTGTTTGCAAGTTTTAATGGAAAAGTCATGACCAATTGATAAATAAACAGTAGATGTAAATATATGCATAGCGTATACGAAATACACTACGGACAAACATTTTTCACATTGAGCTCAAACTTTGTCACATATTAGAACCTGGGTTCCTAAAGTTTCGATGCTTTTCGTTTGTTAGAGCGTTCTACAGCAGTCTCCAAAATTGCTGACCTACGGAATTTTCGTGCATGGGGGTGGTCCAAAATTTTTAATTTTTCTGAGGACTGTTGCAAGCTAATGTCTTGAATTTTCTTGTAGATATAAAGGAAGCTTAGGACAGGAATTTTTGTGTATGTGCAACTGCAAACTGACTGAGCACCACCAAGTGCAGCACGAAATTTACAATGCATTCTACCCACCCTCAAACTATGGCAATTATGGCAATTGACATGTTTCGTTTGAGACCCGCTGTAGACAGCAGATTTGGCTCAAATTTTGCACGCAGATTTCTCCTAATACTATGAACATGTGTGCAAAATTTGAGGTGTTTTTAAGGGCAGTAATAAAAGGCAATACTACATTTTGTTCAATTTTTGCTGTCAGAGAAGCTAAATTGGATTTTCATTTTCGAAGTCATCGAATTAATGCAAAAAGTACTCAGCCGATAGGTCTCATCATTCTAAACAACTTTTCTAATTGCACCAAATCCGATGAGATAAATTCCATCAAACGTTAGCTACATTCCGATTTAGAGCAGTTCTTTACTTTTGGCCATGTAATCATTATGTCATTCAGAAATCATTACAAAACCTAAACCTGCCAAACTTGGCACATATTTACCCTATTTTCTGCAGAAATTTCAGTAGAATTAAAGCACAGCAATTGGAAGCACAGCACAGCAAACAGAACCGGGGTTATGCTCTCTTAAGCGTAAACATGCTACGCTGACGTTTGTTGTGCTATACCAAATTTAAATACTATTAAGTGAAGAAATAATAACCATGTAAGATTTAATCAACTACGTTGGCAAATTGTAATAACATAATACTGCTTTAGTCCTCCAGTTTTCTGGCTTTTATTTATTTACTTGACTTGCTGTTATTGTTGTAAATAGGCATTCTAAGAAGATGTTCTGTCAATTTTAGTCTAAGGTTTAGGTGGTATTTTTTTGCCCTTTTGATTAACCTCAGTCTTACAACATTTTCAAAAACGTGCGTTTTCGACAAATTAAATACTATAACTTAATAATTTGTTTGTTTGTTTTGAGCTATACTGCGGTACGGCGGAAAGTTTAATTGTGTCTCAGCAGCCGTTAAAAGTCTTGAATTGATAACTCATCTGATATTAGCTTTTCATCACGGAAAAGACCCCGTTAGTAGACTTAGCACTTACTTTTTATGGTGGTCGAACGCGTATAATATGTCGGATTACATATCTATACAAAGCTGATGCTCTATACAATCAATTTTTGGCCTTCTGCTTTCAGTCAGGTTTGATTGTTTGGTTTTTTCAGCAAAAGGATGCCCAACGTATTCGTGACATTCAGACGGAGGCTGCTCGTGCTGAGAAGGAGACTCGCGGTGAGTCTCCAGTCATCGGGGTGGATGAGGCTAAGATGAGGAGCGGACCGTCTGCCCCCAAACGGCCCCGTACCAACTATTAGGGCTGGCAGGCAGCATCGCTTCCTGTTAGCTCAGCTCTGCATTACTTTTCTTCTTTTTCTCTTATATGCAGGCGTTCTGTACTCTTTTAGTTCATATTTTTTATACATGTCAGTCTGGTGGTTTACTTTAGGAGTAGATAAGGATTGTGGCAACCTGGTACGGCTGTTTTGCGGTCGGAATTGCCGTAACAAATCTGTCTATAATTTTAGTGTGCTTTACTTGCGCATTTTTCTTATTAATTGTTGTACTCCCATATCCCTTTAAGGTGGTGATTGCCTTTGGTCACATAAAGTTTGCACCATTATTATTCTTTCATTACTTGGAGTTAAGAAGCCATTTTGCAAATTGACTGAGCCCCATCAAGTGCAGCACGAAATTTACAATGCATTCAACCCCCCCCCCCAACTATGGCAATTATGGCAATTGACATGTTTCGTTTGAGACCCAATCCGCTGTAGACAGCCGATTGGGCTCAAATTTTGCACTCAGATGTCTCCTAATACTATAAACATGTGTGCAAAACTTGAGGCGTTTTAAGGGCAGTAAAGGCAATACAACATTTTGTTCAATTTTTGCTGTCAGAGAAGCTAAATTGGATTTCCGCCAAAAATGGCAAATTTCGAAGTCATCGAATTAATACAAAAAGTACTCAGCCGATAGGTCTCATCGTTCTAAACAACTTTTCTAATTGCACCAATTCCGATGAGATAAACTCCATCAAACGCTAGCTACATTCCGATTTAGAGCAGTTTTTTTTACTTTTGGCCATGTAATCATTATGTCATTCAGAAATCATTACAAAACCTAAACCTGCCAAACTTGGCACATATTTACCCTATTTTCTGCAGAAATTTCAGTAGAATCAAAGCACAGCAATTGGAAGCACAGCACAGCAAACAGAACGGGAGGTACGCTCTCTTAAGCGTAAACATGCTACGCTGACGTTTGTTGTGCTATACCAAATTTAAATACTATTAAGTGAAGAAATAATAACCATGTAAGATTTAATCAACTACGTTGGCAAATTGTAATAACATAATACTGCTTTAGTCCAGTTTTCTGGCTTTTGTTTGATTACTTGACTTGCTGTTATTGTTGTAAATAGGCATTCTAAGAAGATGTTCTGTCTGTCTGTTTAGTCTAAGGTTTAGGTGGTATTTTTTGTCCTTTTGATTAACCTCAGTCTTACAACATTTTCAAAAACGTGCGTTTTCGGCAAATTAAATACTATAACTTAATAATTTGTTTGTTTGTTTTGAGCTATACTGCGGTACGGCGGAAAGTTTAATTGTGTCTCAGCAGCCGTTAAAAGTCTTGAATTGATAACTCATCTGATATTAGCTTTAATTCATCACGGAAAAGACCCCGTTAGTAGACTTAGCACTTACTTTTTATGGTGGTCGAACTCGTATAATATGTCGGATTACATATCTATACAAAGCTGATGCTCTATACAATCAATTTTTGGCCTTCTGCTTTCAGTCAGGTTTGATTGTTTGGTTTTTTCAGCAAAAGGATGCCCAACGTATTCGTGACATTCAGACGGAGGCTGCTCGTGCTGAGAAGGAGGCTCGCGGTGAGTCTCGAGTCATCGGGGTGGATGAGGCTAAGATGAGGAGCAGACCATCGTGGAGAGCTCTGTCGATTCATGGAGCGTCATGGTTAATGGCTATTGTAATTTATGTTACGATGAAATCAGCAAAATATTTTTTGAAAGCCGGTCCGCGCTACCCTTTCGAAAAGATCTATAGCTGTTTGCCAAAAGGAGCGAGTTTGATAGTAACATCATTCTGCGAGCTATAAAGCAAATGATATTCATTGCAATTATCATTTAGCAGGGCTGTGTTTCATTATTGTTGAACTGTTTTCTGAACACTGCTTGAGGGGAAGGGCTACTACAGCAGACCTGCCCAACCTTGTTCTATTCGCTTCATTTTTGGCAAAGACAAAAATAAGTACACAGTAAAACATAGCGGGATCAAATCTCTTACAAATTTGCCATTCTATGGCTGGTTGCAGTGATAACGGTGCGCGACGTTGTGTGAGGGATGTAGGAGTCCTGAAAGTAGGACATTTTTGAGAGGATTTGAGTCTTTTCCAGATACCCCCCTCAAGCATCTACGCATTTAAGCCTAAATGACAATATATAATATAGTTTTCAATTTCAACTCAACGCAATTTCAAGGGGGTTTCTAACCGCCTCCTACAAGAAACACCTTGCCCAGGTATAGTTTGTAATATATTTTGTTTTCAGGTTTGTGATCATTGTCAGTAACAGATGTCCCACATCAACGTGGGTTCCATGCTCGAAAGTCGATCAAAGCTGGCGAATGGCTCCTACAGTCTTTGGAAAGGCTGAATAGGAAAGTTGCAAGCCTGACACAGCGCCGCTGCAGCAGCGCACCTCTGTGTGGGCCAACCGTAGATCCATGGGCAATGCAGCAACCCCGTGCCGCGTCGCTTAGTCCTAATCCGGATACGAACACCGTAGAAGCCGTCAGCCAGCTCAACTATTTTTGGTCGGCATTCACAGCGAAGGTTTTACGAGAAACAAAGTGCAAAGAATCCGAAGCGTGCGATTGGATGCAGAAGGATCCGAAGAAGGGTGCAAAGAAGATGCTGACCGAAACTTGAAAAGGATTCACTCTGACTAGCTGAACTGCTGATCAGAAAATTTCAGCATTTTAGTTAAAAGAGTCAGCCTTAAAGGCGACTTCTGACATCCATGCTGGAAGCATAGTTCGACCAAGTAACACATTCACCAATGAGAGACGAATTCCCACTTTTCACCGATTTTTCTCATATTCATATATTTTGTATGGCTCTTTGATTCACAAATTTAGACACGTGCTTTTGTTGCGAAACCTCTATATTGTTCACAGCAAGTCTCAACCGGTGAGTTTCGGAAAACTTGCAATCTCCGCCCACTGAATGAGGCTTCGCAGAACGTTCAAACGGACTCATAAAGCGCCCATAAAGCTGAAGCCTTTTAATTGCTGTCACTTGGAATGAGACTTATATTGTTGCTAGAAAACACAGTAGTGCTGATACTTGTAACAAAAATTATCCTTTCCTTCTTTCAGCGAAGAGAAGAAGTAATGTTATCGTTTTCAAATCCTAAGGAAAACTTAAAAAACTTCAAATTTAAGGACTTTGGGCAGCAAATAATGTTAGAGGTATTCTGTGGCTATTTCAAAAGTTTGGTCACAGTTTTCTAAAAGGTTTGGCTTATAGTAAAACAACTTAAGGGGGGTCCATTTTTGGGCCAGTTTTTTCTACTTTCTCCGATCTCGCTGAGTTTTTACATATTGTATTGTCCAAACGTTATATTTTAACGAGTTTTTAAAATTTAAAGTCGTAAGTCTTACGGTTGTCGAGTAATTTAATTTCAAAGTTGAGATTTCATGTGTTAAGCATAGGAAATTTAAAAAGTTGTTATATTTCGCGTGCGCCAATAAAATCTCCCGACAAACGTTGATGAATCTGGACAAATTCTGGACAAATTCTACATTAAAATAACGCTAAAATGTTATACTGCGGTAATATTAATTTAGACCTCTAAAATTTTTTGATTAATTTTTAAATGATTAAAATTTGATTTGATGCTCAAATCGTGTTAAATTTTAATCTTTGATGCCCATTGATACTGAATAGGGCCTGCACAGTTAATAAAATCTGAGACGATGTCCTCCGGGAATAGAAACGTTGGAGCAGTCATTCAAAATTTTTAATTCCTATTGAAAATGGCGCTAACTTTAGAGGTTTTGCTTTTGGCAACGATAGCTCAAAACTAAGCTTTTTGAATTCTAGAGCTGAGTTTTTATAGCTAAATACAATATGTATCTAAAAGGTGTTGAAAACTTTTTATTCCGCTCGAGCGGAATATATTCTCCTGTGTTATTGTATGTAATGAATGTACGCTGTTGTTAGTGTCTCAGCTTCTGCTATCTGTAACACATGACCTAAAGTCTGACCAAAAATTCTTGGAACCGAAATGTGAGCGGCTGTCCTGAGTTATCATTTGAAGGTAGCCTATATAATGTATATATTTTTAGAATCCTCAGGAACTCGAGATTTCTAAAATCTGAAAAAATCCGAAATTCCGGATTTCATTCACGGAAAATTTAAAATTTATAGTTTTTCGCCCAATTTTTATTGCAATCAAAATTTGGTTCTGACAGTCGAATAGAGCTGGTCCCGCTACACATTTTTGCTCTTACAAGCTTTTTACGAAAATGCACCCAATTTCCGGAATTCCGGGTTTTCAAAATTACCGGATTTTAAAAATTTCCTCCAATGCCCACAAGATGGGTATCATTCGAAAGCTCTTATCTGGCGCAACAACTTTTGTAATAGAACAAACTCGTGAAAATGCACTCAATTCCCAGAATTCGCGAAAATCGGATTTTGCGGATTTTAAAAATTTTCTCCAATACCCACAATATGGGTATCATTCGAGAGCTCTTGATGAGCTGAACAAATCCTGTAATAGAACCAACTTGCAGATATGAGCCCAGTTCTCGGAATTCACGAATTCCGGATTTCACTCTTGCTTGGAAGGTTTTCGTGAATTCCGAGAACCGGGCTCATTTCTGCAAGTTGGTTCTATTACAAGATTTGTTCAGCTCATCAAGAGCTCTCGAATGATACCCATATTGTGGGTATTGGAAAAAAATTTTAAAATCCGGAAAATCCGGTTTTCGCGAATTCCGGGAATTGAGTGCATTTTCACGAGTTTGTTCTATTACAAAAGTTGTTGCGCCAGATAAGAGCTTTCGAATGATACCCATCTTGTGGGTATTGGAGGAAATTTTTAAAATCCGGTAATTTTGAAAACCCGGAATTCCGGAAATTGGGTGCATTTTCGTGAAAAGCTTCTAAGAGCAAAAATGTGTAGCGAGACCAGCTCTATTCGACTGTCAGAACCAAATTTTGATTGCAATAAAAATTGGGCGAAAAACTAAAAATTTTAAATTTTCCGTGAATGATATCCGGAATTTCGGATTTTTTCGGATTTTCGAAATCTCGGGTTCCAGAGGATTCAAAAAATATATACATTATATAGGTTACCTTCAAATGATAACTCAGGACAGCCGCTCACATTTCGGTTCCAAGAATTTTTGGTCAGACTTTAGTATGATTATTTTTTAGAGTCAATAGAAATTGATTAAACTAACACCGTAGGATTTTAGAAGACTCTGGTCTAAATTTGTTTCTGATGTTTCATCGAATTTTATCATATAACTCTTCCAAAATTTAGCAATACGCCCTAGCATTATTTGTTTCTGAAATACAGCGCAGACATTATCGATTAGAGGATGCCCATGCATAAATTAATCAATAACAAACATGGAATCCGACTAAGTTTAGTAGCAGCGCATTGACAGGCGCCAAACTGCTGTTGCTACGTTTGAAACTTAAACTTTGCTTGGCCTCGGTTAATTTGAACGAGTCCTCTTCCTTTATTTTTACCAAGACACCGAACATCACTCCACTGAGAACTGAATGGTCAATAGCTGCAGAAGCAGTGGTTGAGACATTAGTCAGAGCCGCAATAACCCGAGATCGATTCACACTTAAATGTGCAACTTTTATTCCGCCGGAGGCGGAATCTTTGTAATGCTCGACCCTGTTTTGGCTTGCAAGTCAAGGTAACACTCTCTTCTTGTGCTATGTTTAACACACAATTCTAGCTGGTGAGTTTTTCTCCCATGCGGGGGGACGTTGACTAAAGTTTGCCACTAGAAATCAGTTTGAACTATAAAAATTATATGCCTGAAGTGCTACTCTCTTATCTGCCCTGTAACTTGTTCAGAATTGAAAATTTTCAATTTATAAAATTTGGGAAATTGAGGCTGGAAATTTCTTCATCCTTTGTTTAGGTCCCCCTTTTGGCAGATTCGAATTTTGCTTTCAGACAGGCCAATAAGTAGAGATTATGCAAATGAGGTTTACAATATGAATTTCATTTTTAATTGAGCAGTGCTTCTGAGTAGCGTCTGTAAGCTCAATAGCAATCTGGGAAGGAACGTAGAGCATTAGCCAACTGTTCTCACAGTTTTTTGCCTATTTAATTTAATTTAGAGGTATATAGTTGGTGCCACAGACTGGTTTGGAATGGATCAGAACGATCAGTATAAAGACATTGAATTATCTGATATTTCAATATGTGCTGTAAAATATCACGAGGCTCTGAAGTAGACTGCTAGGTCGTTTGGATTTTGACTGCAGATTCTCTGTTGCAGATGAGAAATTCCATAATTCAATCGAGTGTTATTTAGGCAATGAAAAATTAGGAGATAAGTAAGAACATACTTTTAAATGAACGAATAATTAACATTTTTGTCAATCGAATTATTCGTGAAATAGTGGCGAATAGTAACTGACTATTCGAACATTTGTAGTTTTCGGGATTTCAAATACTATATTTGTGCCCACAGTAGATCTTAAGGGAGGCAGAAAGATTTAAGTGACGCAACACATATATTCAGCCATGTTAGCAGATCATAAAACTTAAGTCCATTTTTCCTGCTGCGCCTCAGCGCAGCAGGTCTCTTAAAGTTGCTCTGGTTGCAAATTTTGCATACCCCGCAACACAAATTAGCAGTCAAAGCATAAATGCGTGTAATACAGTGTTGAAGATGGGCTGTGCATCTTTAACATGTAGATTTCTTATGTCAATAACAGCCATGCGTGTAGACTTTCTTAAAATTGGAAACCAGTTTAATGTGAACAGCATTTGTGAGCTTGACTTAAAGTCAAAACCAGTTTACTATACAAAGTGTTTTACTGTACAGCGACCATCTGACTGACAATTGATATCAAATTAGTTAGAAATTAATATCAAAGTCATCGAATGAAAGCGTTATTCCTATTCTGCTATCGCTTCTACTCGTCCTGCCGCTCAATTTACTGTGTAAAGTCACGGCTTGGAGGAATATGTCCAGAATTTGCAATTCTTTAAAGTTTTGTTATTTCTTTTTTCCGCTGGAGCGGAATATATTCCCCCCGGTTTAAGCGTATGTAATGCATGTATGCTGTTGCAATTCCCTACTGCCTCCCCTATCTTCAACACATGGGCTGGTATGTAATTTTAGAATCAACAGAAAGCAACAAAAGCAACCCTATTAGTTTTCAGAAAAATCAAATCCGAATCGGTTACTGAAGTTTCATTGAATTTTATGATATAAATCTTTTTAAATTCAACAATACGCTCTGGCGTTATTTGTAGCTCAAATACTCAGCAATCATTTATCGATTAGTGGAAATTTACAGACAAGAAATTCGGCAATAACAATATTATATGCTGAATCATATCAAATTAAACGGAAATTCGCAGACGACCAACTGTTGGTTGGTTAGATTAGGAAAAAGCTTAGCCCTCAGCTAATCTAGATTTTTCTTTGTAGTAATGTTCGTGAATCAATGTAAATTATTCAAAGGTCACTGGAAGCACAGAAGTTTAGAAATGAAGTGGTTAAGACATTAGGCTATCACCGCAATATAGCCTGAGTTCAAATCACAGTTGGCTTGGCTGTAATTTTGAAATTTTATAAAGAAGGTTTATCTGATTACAGTTTTTGAGTCGAGTTAAATACAGAACGCGGTCTGAAAACTAATGACACCATCTTATGTCAACAAGATCCGGTACTATAGAATTTTTTCGACAAAGGATGTAGCATGTTTCAGAAACCTAACCTATATAAATTGTCTAAAAATCCAAAGCCGAAAGACTTCCTGCCGCGGAGCCTATATTCAATCAAGTTGCTTGAAAAGGAGTGGCGAGTGCGGATTTCATATAAAAAGGAACCTGAGTTCGTAAATTTTTGGTATGTGATAGTTTACATGGCTCAACAGCGGAATAAAGCCCCTTGTAGGGGCGATCTTTTTTAAACTGTTTGTTCTCATTCACACTTCCTGCTATCCCTGACCCTGAGTTGATTGTTTACGGATTCATACAATAAACTTATGTATTGTACTTGAAACTCACAGTTTGCACACATTTGCTAAGGCTATACTTCTGTTGATTTCACTCATTTTTTTGTAAAAATTTCAAAATTTATTTTTTAAATAATAAAATCAAAATTGTCAGAATTTATCGTCTTCACTTTCATCATTCGGATTGGGTAGACAGACACTAGACGGCACTCTGTTCCTTGATCTTCCGTCCAACTACGGAACACCTCAGCTCACCCGAATTTGGCTGCGCAGCAGGACTACAATTTTCAAAAGTGCAACAGAAATTACTATTATCCTTTTGCAGACAATCTTGCTTGTTCTGTTCAATCTTTGTTGGTTCTGTAGAAGCTATTGTACACTTTACGAATTCAGCATATATAACAACAAAGCTAAGCCGACCAGAACCACCTTATCGGAAAACGAAAATCTGGATAAAACAGCTGCCTTACGCATGCAGACTAGTGCTCTGTAAAAATAAGCCCACTTTTAAACGTGGAATTGATCTGAGCTCCTACTGCCTCGAAGCTTGCGGCAAATAAAGATAAGTTTAGAACACTTTGTATGTGTATTAAAGTCTCTAAAATTCTGAAGCCTGATATCATTTTAAGGGCACAGTTAAAAAGGGCACGCTAAACAGGCTTCACTTCATGGTTTTCAGTTTAGCCTCAGGGGCTCTACTTTTCCAACTGCTTGTTTTAGTTTTCAACATGTTTTTGAACTTGATTGTGTCAATGTAAATTTGTTTTTCAGTTCACTGCATAGGAGTCTTGAGTAAAGCTGAATACATCCAACAAGCCATCCCGGGGTATTTCCCTCAGCGGCAGCGTAGTCAGAACAAATTTGGAAGTTCAAACTACTCTGTTCCTAGCCAAATTTTCTTGAAGGGAAACTCGGTTTTTAGAATATAAGCTTAACTCTATTATGTAAACCTGTTACCAGAGCGTAGCTGTCCAGTAGTCTTCGAGGAAATCAAGAGAATTGATTTTCCTTTCTTAACCTTTCTTATAATGATTTCTCGCTTTTACCAAAATTCTTCTACCAACATATTTCTAGGTAGGATACCGTCCAGCCCAGATCAGCCAGACAAAGTATCAGTTCCTTGACTAGACTCTACGGCTATTACAACTGGATCTACAGCTGAATCACGCTAAGTTTCAATTAATTTGTAGACTCAAGGGTTTAACAATTAATAAAGCTCTTGCTGATGACTGGAACGAAACAATATTGATAAGCTACAATGTGTCAACCAGTACCTTGGAATAGTTAATACTTAGACTCGTCTAAATTTCGGCATATATAGGCGCTTTTGACACGTACATGACACATGAAATATTTTTGATTAGATACAGCGATAGTAGGGGGGTGAAAAAGGTCCCCCTTTGCGATTTCTGTATCTTAATCAACGATGTTAGTATGAAATATTATACCTTCCTCAGACCGCTCCTCCTAAGAAACCGTATGTTTCCTTCTATCCTGTCTTAGTGCTCGCTATCCCGCCGACTCCGTTTCTGCAGCCACACTTTTCCCCATTTTGCCTTTCGAGCGGGCTTTCAGTTTAGTTTTTCAGCCAACCTAGTTGCTATCGCCATGCGGGGGGCAGCTGCATTCGAAAAAACGAATGTAGTTGCCCTGGGAGTGATTGAAGTAACCGTACGGTAGCTTGCTCGGGGATCACGTTTTCTGTCCGTGATCTTCTTCTCTCCGCCTCTTGACTGCGGGGGAGGACCACTTACGGGCCGCAGTGCGTGCCAAATAGTGGTGGGCCACTTGCAAAAAAAACGTGGAACTGCAATTGCTCAGTCTCAGCGTAGGCGAAAACATAGTCATACCAAGTTTTAGTTCGACTGATCAAGTTTTGAAACTAGTACTGGCGAAGACAAGAGAAGGTCATCCGCGTAGGCTCAAATTACTGAAAAGTGTGTTGTATGCCTTAAAAACTGACCAACAGAGATACGAAGCAAAGTAAGATGCATGTATGTTAGATGTATGCAATTCTATTGTTGACACCAGAGCCGGTGTCGATCGGATCCGAAACGATAAAGCACCAGTCTGCTGCGAACTGACACCGTCTAGCGGACCAGCTCTTTCTCACTCCAATTCGCATCACAATTGAATATGCAAGAAATGAAAGCCAAGCAATCTAAAATCATAATCACTTCTTGAGGATGTATAACTACTAAACAGTATGTATGTATAAACAAACTCACACACAAACACACAGACACTCACACACCTGGGGCGGAATCAAATCCCCATTTAGGGGATACTTGTTAATTTTGTATTAGTACAATCTTGGTACAATGCATTGAGTATTGAACGTGTGTAGAGAAAAGACTAGTAAATCTATCTTGGTTCAAAATGTTAAAATTTACAGTTAGAACAAAGCGCTTTAGGTTATTGTAAAGTACACAATCGCAATATCTCCTGACAATCTTAAATGACTTTTTGCTTGAAAGGTAATGTCGTGCTAGGCATGGTAAAGAAATCTTTTTAACAGAAATTGAAATGGTGCAGTGGTTAAGACATTTCGGTGCCACCGCAATGACCCGAGTACGATTCCCGGTTGGATGTGATTTTTAATTTTACAAAAAAGGTTTAAAAGAAGACATACAAACGTTTAATACAGGTATTAAATATGTCAAAACAAGCAAGATTTTGTGCAAAAGGTTAAGTTTCCGCAGGACGGACACTTTCAATAATTGTAAACCTGCTGCGCAGCTAATCTTTTTGCAAAGGAGCTTTCTCTTGGTTACAACAGAAGATATTCGTGCAAAATATTGTCTGATCAATATTCATAGAATTTGTAGAATTCAATTTTATATCGAAAATAGAGTTTAAACAATTCAGCATTACATGTTCGCATATATATTATGTTTTCGTAAATTTCCTGCATTTCAGAAATCTTTGCTGGGCTGTTAAAAAGGTTAAGGTTGACTATGAGTCATAGTCAGAACAAAGACTAGACGTTTTGACGACAAAGAATAGACGAGACTTTGGAATTGAAATTAATATACACATGAGCAAGTATATATACGTATCATCTACATGGATCGGAAATAGAAGTTATTTGGAATGAAAGACTAGATTACACACACAAATCATGCTAGCCCTATCTTAAACCGTTGTTTACACGCATTTACGGTGGGAAGTATCCTTATCAAGCAAAATGCATGTGAGAGCCCGGGCTGAGCAAACATAAGAGACATGCTGCGCTGAGGCGCAGCAGGAGAAAGATCCTGAACATTATTCGAGCTGGTTACAGAACGTGATCTGTATTGACGACTTTACAAAATTTTTTGGGGCACCAAAAATTTAGGATGTTAGGAAAAAATAGCTTCTATTTTTATCTGTGCCCAACATGTTGAAGACAATCTGTGGAATACAGTCTGTGGAAGCTGTCTCAAATTAGATTTAACATGAGAATACGGTTGATGATGGTGGACTAAATAAATTGATAAATTCGAATCCAGAAATCTTATTTACGATTACGATACATCAATAGCTCAACAGCGGAATATTGCCCCTTTTAGGGGCATACTTGTTGAAATCGTTTCTGTGAGGAAACCCCAAAAACACAAAAATTGAAACATCGTGAAGATACGGTTTTTGACTGACAATTTTAAATAGCTGCAAAATGGACGTTTGTGCCAAACGTTTTTTAGAATCAAAAAAGCTACCGATTGATATAAATTTTGTGTATATTAATTGTACGATTCGAAAAATTTCTAAAATGCCGCATTTAGACTAAATTTTGGGGTTGCCTCACAGAAACAAGAAATAACAAAGCAAAGGCTCTTCGACAAGTTTTAGGTATTGTACTTGGCTATAAAATCAGCTATAGAACGTTTCGAACGGTCTTGACTTGAGTAATTTATGTTTGCCAGGATAGAAAAATCTAAAGGGCCATTTCAATAGGAATTGGAAATTTTGAATGACTGTAACGTTTTTATTCCAGGACGAAATAATCTCAACTTACAAGGGATTGTGTAGGACCCTAGGGAGTATCAATGGAGACAATTTGAGCAAACTCGATGAGTGCCGAATTTTCGACCCAAGTATTAAGTTACTCCCCCAAGAAGGTGGTGGTTTATATTTCAGTTCATTTTTTGGTGCTGAGTCCTGCTACCCGGGTCCTGCTTCGGGTACCCGATATCCAATTAAAACCGGAAAAAACCGGATAGAACTGGATCAAGCAGTCAAAATTTTAGGCTGAAAAG
Source organism: Trissonchulus latispiculum (assembly GCA_030248195.1). Lineage (NCBI taxonomy): Eukaryota > Metazoa > Nematoda > Enoplea > Enoplida > Ironidae > Trissonchulus > Trissonchulus latispiculum. The sequence goes on along the minus strand of JASAND010008871.1, from coordinate 12,746 downwards.
TTTTTCAGGTTATAAAATTTTACCAAAGATACTGCAACTGAAAAACGAAATAGTATGAGGAAGAGGAAATAGTCCTGATATTTTTCAAACATATTCAACTATTTTTAGATTGTTTATAACATATTAAATTTACATTGTTCCAACGATTTTTTCTCTCGTTAAATTCCTGTTGGAGCAAAATTATATGGAAGTCGATGAATTAATTATAACTTAAAATCAGCAAGATACAAACGAAAATACAAAAGTAGGTGCTCGCATAAAATTAACGACCTTTGTCACAATTCTTCGTTGTTTTCTAAATTAACCGTCAGCAGCAGTACCTACCAATTACTATTTAGATGGTGTCAATAAAGCTTTTGTTTTTGCCAACTTTAATTGTTTCCAAACTGAATTCAAAATTGCTCCCAGTTTCTACATTTGTTGATCAAATGTCGAAATGTCGAGCATACGAGTTCTGGGTGATTCTTTGCTATGCACACACCTTTAATAAGGTTAGCGCATACCAATGACTTTGACAAAATTATCCATGCTGAAAATAAAGGGATGGTTACTGCAAAGAGTAATTATTTTCGGGTAAAATAAAATTGTAACATTAATCTAGGTAAAAAATGTAACTAATTTTAACAGAGATGTCAGTTTATTTCTTAAAAACCAGTTTTCTGGCACTTGAATGAGTTACAAATTGTACGTTTGTTGTGAGTTAAAGTGTCTGGTCACAAAAATTTGGTTTTCAGTCCATAACTTTTTTAATTTTATGTGGTTTCATTAAGAAATTAAAGTTATACTCCAGAACTAGAGGGAGGAAGTAAGAGGAAGCGGAGACAGCGCAACGGTGATAAGATGCTCAGAAAATTGCTGAACTAAGCCGGGTTATAAAATATAAACCAAAGTCGTCTATATCAATCAGCATCAACCTCCAATACCCTGGCAATTAATTGAAAGTTACTAGAATTAGGTTTTAAGTCTTTAAAACTCTTTTGACTGAAACTCTCTAAAAACAGTGACATATTAAAATAAAATTAAAATTAATTAATTCAAATTATTTTAAAATTTAAAACCAGGGTTAAAAATTTTTCACGTACCCGAAAGTGCTCGGGTACCCGGGTACCCGGGCAGTGTCGCAATTAACCGACATAGGGCTTCGGGTAGCACAGGGTACCCGAGTCCAAATTTTTGCATCCGTGCCCGCCCATGCATAACCACCACCTTAAGAACTCAAACTTAAGAAATTGTAATCTAGAAAATAAGAAGTTGAGTATATTTTCAACAGTCCTTAACTGCGAAAGTTGAGGCGAACCTGCAGGTGCTGTCGAAAGCTTCCTTTACAACATTTGTCTAGAATGTAGGAGTCCATTCCATAGGTTGTGAAATTTGTTACACTCTTATTTCTCAGTGTCCATTTGGTCAGCCATCGGCTGATAAGCTAAAGTTAGCCGCACACAACCCTGAGAGTGCGATATTTCGAGAGGTGTTACGCAAGTTTGCAGCACAACTCGCAGCACTCTAGCGCAGCAGCACACATAGGCAAGCGCATTCTGCAATCACAGCAATGCAACAGCAATATCGGATGATGCAAGAAGGGCAGTTGCCTTGTCCTAGATACTGCCTTTTCCCTTCGCTCTAAACTCGAGACTCATTTATCGGTTTTGTTTGTTACACATACACCCAGTTTTAAGGGGGCTGCTTCTTTTACCCCAGTCAGCTCTATATTTTCCCCATTGGGTACCCGCTTTTCCTCGTTTTAATGTTAGAAGTAAGTTTTAAGGTTTATTAAAATCTTTTTTGACACTTTTTGCTCTTTCTTTTGAGGGGAGACGCGGGGGGGCACACGCCCTGGTACGAAACGGAGCTCAGCAAGTTTTTGGTACAAACTTGGGGTTTGGTCTAACGTGTGCGTCCGAAATTTGCTCATTGCCTGACTGAATGCTAATGTTTTGCCGTTTATGTTGTCAGTTTAGCCCAAAACTTAAAATTATGATTAGTAATTTAAGATGTAGGTTAATTATCTACAAAGGTTGACAGAAAAATGTGTGTAGAAAACTGTGATAGCGTGCATAGCAGCATTTGAGACTCATACATTATATATCTTCAGAATTCTCAAGACGAAACGAAATTTTTTATGGAATTTAAAATCTGGGGTTTTATTCAGAATATGAGAGCTAATAATTTCTTTCGTACAGTAAAACTTTGCACCTGCAAATAAACAGAATCACAAAAAGAACGAAAAAATCGGTTAAGGTTTACATTTATTATTAGCGTTTTTCGGTTTTCAAATTTTTAGAGAGCAAAATACACTATACAATTGATCTAAAATGATTTTTCTTTGTCATTTTCGGGACCGCTTATTCACTAGCTTCAACATAGTAAAAGTCAAAATTTGAAAGTTTATTTTTCAAAAAAATCACTTTTTGACCCAAAATTTCAATATAATGAACTCTTAGAAATATGTTGAAAAGTTGAAACTACAAGAATCACCTTTGTAGATGATAAATACAAAAGCTCTTGCAGATAATACAGGTTAAGTCTTGTAATTTCTACAGGGCATTGTTTGTTGGTAGTTTTTGCCATATATACTTTGGTAGAATTGATTACAAGTTAGACTTGTATTCAATACAAATGAAACCAGAGTTTTCCCTGGTTTACAGGTTTACACTATAGGTAAGTACTCGATACGCTGATAGCGCAAACTGAGTAGGTATATAATGTAGTGGTAATTGGTGGGCATAATTTTCGAAGACTGAAATTTTTTGAATATTTTCAAGTTTTCAGTTTTTCACCACCCCGTGGTTGATCTTTTGTAACGACCGCTCCCTGTCGAAAATAGTTTGGGAGAGGCCGTTTCCTTGCACCTGCTTCATTTTCCATTAACAGTTCGGTCCACTGAAAATTACAGGAACCGGTTTTGTTTGGTAAAAACTACAGGTTTGGCATCTGATTTAAAATATACATAGTCCCAAAGTTGAACGAGACTGCTGGTTTCTTTAGCATTTCTACCGAAAACTCCTGTAGAAACTACAGGTTTCCTTAGTATTTTTACTGGAAACTCCTGTAATTTTTACTAAAAAATACAAAAATTGCTTTTTGGTAAAATACAGGATGCTCCGCTAGTGACTGACCGCACATGAGCACTTGTGTAGAAAACTACAAGACTTCCGACAATTTCTACAGAAGACTTTTTAAGAGTGTGGTACCAAAAGTTAGTGCACATGAGTCACGCTTAATGTGCCATCTTAGCTGAATCCAATGACGTCAAAATCCTGCCGCTTACGACGCATATTACTTGTGCTAATTTTCGAAAAATTGTCCTGTAATGTGTAAATTGCCGAATATGCATATAGAGCAAGAGATTTTATTCCACATGTATATGGGGCAAGTTCTCTGTCTGCCCCATGTGCAAATGGGACAAATCTTTTGCCCCATATGGAAATAGCAGTAATTCTGTTTAATTTTTTATTTTCAAACGTTTTAATGCAAAATCTTGTTTAACCAAGTAAATGTTAGAATTGATACGGTACTCAGATTGAAAGTCAAAAATTAAAAAGATGAAATTTCCAGATTTGAAAATCTTGAAGTTTTAAAGTTTGGAAAGTGCAAATTTTCCGAATATGTATTTGGAAAATAGAAAATTTTTGGATTTGTTTGATGTAGAAATTACAGGAATTCTTGTAGTTTTCTACAAACGTGCTCCTGTGCGGTCAGTCACTAGCGGTCAGAGCTTGTTGTATTTTCCACAAACGTAAACTTTTCTACCGGCCAATCGAATAGAAAAAATCACAAGAGCAGTAGTGCTAAAGAAACCTGAAACGTTTTTTACAGAAGTTTCTAGTAGAACGTACCAAAGAAACCTGTAGTCTTTGACCTTTTCGACAATTCTAAATGAGATATCCAAACCTGTAGTTTTTAAAAGACAAAACTTCTAATTTTCACTCGATCGTCCTGCTAATGGAAAAGGGGGTAGGTGCGGAGGCAGCTCCAAAAATATTTTTGGCAGGGAGCAGCCGTTACAAAATAATCACTCATAGGGTGTTGGAAGACAGAAAATTTGAAAAAAGCAAAAACACCCAACAAATCTAAAAATTTCCAAACTTCTGTATATTCGTCAAATTCGCACTTTCAATATTTAAAGACATTCAAATCTGAAAATTTTGCCTTTTTTATGTTTGACCTCCAGTCTCAGTACTGTATCAATTATTCTAATATTGATGTCCAGACATGTGCAGAAGGGGAAGTTTTGGGGGTGGGTGAACTGGCGGCTGCAGGCCGCCGGAAAACCGGATTTCCCCGGTTTTTTTGCCCAAAAAACCGGAAAAATTCTGCTTCTGGGGGGGAGGTGGGGTCCAGGTATGGGGAGGTGGGGGGGGGGGGGTGAAACCCCCCCAAATCCCCACAAGCACACGTATGCTGATGTATTAGCGGTTTTTGCATTAGCAAACTTAAGAGAAAATTAAGCAGAATTGCTGCTATTTCCATATGGGGCAAACGATCTTTGTCCCATATGCACTTGGAACAAAGAAGTTGGCCCAATACAATAATTTACATTATTGTAAATTTCTGATTGGTAATTTGTATCCCAGCCGGCGGCCGGCCGGCCGGCCGGTCGGCCGTTACCCGGCCGGCCTCACCGGCCGCCGGCCGGCGAGCAAAAGTCGTCGGCCGGCGGTCGGCCGCCGGCCGACTTGAGCCGGCCGGCCTCAAACACTAGGCCCATATGCCTATGGGAAAAGTCTCTTGCCTCATATGCATATGGGGCAATATTCACATGGTCCATAATATTTCAACAGGATTTTGAGGAAGCCTTTATGTAACAAAACAACATTGTTATATTTAAACTAGTTGTCAAAACGTGGTAATTTTTCGAAAACAATTATCTTCCAAAATTGTGAAGACTATCTTTTACTATGCTGATGCTAAAGCGGTCGAAAATGAAAACAAAAATTTTTTAAGTACTGAGCGAGCAGTAGCTTGTCAAAGCTGAAAAAGCGACAAAAATCAAAACATTTTGAAAATGAAAACGCAAATAAAAATTTCAAGCCTGTACCGATCTTCTTCATTCTTGTGCGATTTGTATGTCTTCAAATGAGAAACGTTTGCTAAACGAAAGACATTCCGGACTCAGATAAAGCAATATCTAGAAATTTTTGAAATTTTTCATAATTTTGATTTATATATAACAATGTTCTTATCGTCTTGAGAATTCTGATAATATATATTGTTATGGATCTCCTGATAAATAAAAATGTTGATCAGAGTTTTTTACACACATTTTTGTGACTTTCAAGTACAAATGCCATCTTTTTTGGTACAAAAACCGATTCGGGAAACTCTCCTTTTAATCTTAAAATAAATAAAAAATAAAATTAATTTAATGAAAATTGTTACCTAATTAAAAGTTTACCTCACTTTAGTATACACTGTATACCTATCTGCCTGGTTGGCATAAAATTAGGATTACCTGTTGCCCAATGAAAATAAGTCAAATATTTTTAAACATTCATTCAATACTTAACCTCCCTTGTAAATGCATTGCTTTTGACCAAACTAAACGGAGCATATTTATGTGGACGGAAACGATCAGAGGATACGTTTACGATTTATGTGTTACAAAACCACAGTTACTATTATAACTATACTATAATCACGTGGCATTTAAAACAGCCAATAAGAGTTGAGAAGTAACAGCCAATCAGAATACAGCTTGATTTTTGATTTTGAAAGCTGCAAAATATCGAAAATCAAAACTGCGCAGTTTGTTTATCTGTTTTGTTACTGGAATAAAAATCAAAAATCAACAAATTTAGATTGAGTTTTGATTTTGGGCGAACTCAAATATCAAATGGCCACTTGATACACGGACATATACTAAGCAAGCCCTGCATTACGTAAGCGTGACACATCCCCTACACGCCAAAACACACTCTAGCAAATTGGGTTTTGGAGAACCAAAGAAATTCGCCAACGATGCTTGCTAAGAAACACAGAATACATTTGAATACACGCAAACACACACTTATGTTTTCCAGCTTTAAGCACCATACATTAAGATAGGGTCGGATCCTGGGGAATCTTATCCCCAAACAATTTTGGGGGGCCTGTACCTTGAACTGAAATTTTCAGGGCGGGGGGGGGGCTTGTACCTCAAGAATAAATTTGTGAATTTTTTAAAAATTAACGCTTTTTTATTAAAATTTGCATAAAATCTAAAATTTCTTAAAAAGTTTTGAAATTTAGCCAAATTTTCACAAAAAATTTAAAATCCTAGCCAAAAGATTCTGGCGAATCCAGAAATTTTTTGAAATTTTAGTGTAAAAACTAATTTGTTTGGGCCACTGTTACTTTCCTCTTGGCCATTTTTTCGTTACCCCTTGTCTCCGACAGCGGTAGGGCCTGTACCTTGTCCGGGTTGGGGGGGGGGCTTGGATCCACCCAGACCCCCGTCGCGTTAGCCTATGTTTAGCACGTTAACAAGCATTTACTTAGAGTGAGTGAACGAGAGTTTCGGCTGGGTACTAATTGCGAAGCGGTTACCAGGATTCGGATTCGGAACCAGCCGTTAGCGAGCTCACCTAAACAAATACATAAACTGTGATGGTTCTGAGAGTTTTAAAACCAATTTGTAGGGGGGGGGGGAGAATGCAGTAAGCTTGGTCTTATAAAAAGAAAGCGCCAAATTTCTGAAATGTCGACCTTTATCATGTTTGCTACAGCATACTAATAAATATTAAAACTTAATTAAATGAAATTTATGATTGATAAATCTACTCTTTTTTAACATTTTCTCATTTTATTTCAGCGTTAGTGTGCGTCCAAAGGAAAGCCACTTTGACACAAATCGACTGCCTGCTGTCAAGTCGGGGATTCGTTTGTGGTGGCTGTCAGAAGAGAAAAACCTGAAAACCGAATTTAGCCTTTCCCAGAAAACCGACTTTTAGAATCCCGAATTATGGCGGCCGCCAGCATTCTATGGTCGATTTTGGGATTTTTCCACAAAACCGTCATTTTGGCAACCATCCTATTGGTTGCCGTGATGTGCTATATCATCCGAACGCATTCCCCGAGGCTGGAGCGACCGCCCCCCAAATCCGGCAAAAAATCTCGGGGGGCCAAAGGGGGCTCCGTGGATGCTCACGAAAATTTCGACCAAGACGAGGCTCGAACCATCGTAGATGCGCTCGCGGAAGCTGAGGAGGTCACAGGGGGCGGGGGTCCGGACGGGGGAAGCGATGCGGACGAGGAAGCGGAAGAAGACGACGACGGAAGACCGAAATCCCGAAATCGCGTAATTCGGGAAGTCACCGTGCGACATATCGTTCTGCCGCCGGACGCCAAGTACAGCGACCTGCAGAAGGCGAGCGCTCGACAGCGTGTCGGGACGGCCATCGAGCGTCGCCGTCTGCGCGATACCTCGGCCTCGGCCGAGGAACGGGCTGAGTTCGATCAGGCCGTTCGGGAGATCAAGGATGCCTCGGAGAGTCTCCAGGATGAGCGAAATGTGAAGAACGGACCCTATGTGGCGGAGCGTCCGGAGAAGGAGGAGGAGGAGGAGGAAGAGGAAGAGGAGGAATCTGAGGAGGAGGAGGAGGAGGAGGAGTAAATCGATAAATCGATTTTTATCGATTTTGATTGATTGATTGATTTTTATTGATTTTGACTGATTGATTTTGGTCGATAAATCGATTTTATCGATTTTGATTGATTGATTGATTGATTTCATCGAATTTTATTGATTTTGACTAAATGATTTTGACCGATAAATCGATTGTATCAATTTTGACTGAGTGGCTGACTGATTGATTGATTGGTTGATTTATCGATTTTGTCGCATGGGATTGGTGGCTAAATTATTGATTTCGAGTGACTCATTGGTCGATAAATCGATTTTGTTATATGATTGATTGATTTACTGGTTGAGTGATTGATTGATTGAATAGGTGTCGTCTCAAAGGTACAATTTGTCTGTCTGTCCATTTGCTCCATTGTCAGTTTTCTATTTTTCTTTCTACACCTTTTGATGCTTTTTGAATCCTTTTGCAGATATCTGCTGATAGATATCGTAGGTGCAATTCTAAATTAAAAATCACTCAATTAAAGTTGAACTGCATTCTCCACAATACTGTTACATACGATTTAGCTTCAATGTTATTGTTAGCTTCATTACTATTCTATGTTTTGTTGTGTAGCTGTAATCTTTGCAAATCTGAAACTGAAATAAAAGAAGGTGTTTCCGATTTTTGCGGCGGAAGAAATTCGATCAGCTTTTCTGTCACTCGGCGGTCCAATTCTAACAACAGAAACGAGCATATTTTTGTCTTCAGGCTTCCTTTAGGTTCCGGTCCAAAATGCGCGGATGATTCAAAGATTGGAAGCGGACTTCTTCGAGACCAGTGCTGTAACACTGACATAAGTTGACATCCTGGAAAGTTGACATCCTGGAAAGTTGACATCTTGGAAAGGTCTTGTCTGGAGAGAACTTTGTAGAGACTTGTAATGTAAAGATTTGGCTCCGCCGGGAATCAAACCACGGACCTCCCGAACTGCAGTACTGCGAACTGCACCACTACATGACATGTTCAAACCCATATTTTTCTAGCACTTTTGATAAAAACGAGATACTTAACTGTTATTAATTTTTAATAAACAGTCTTTTAAAACAATAAAATACATATGCATCACTTAATCAAATTCAGTTTCTTCACAAGCTCTTGGTATTTGGCTATTCTCTCTGTATCCTTTTTCAATGGATGTAGACCGGCCAAGACACTCCACATAAAGCATTACTTACTTCCAAATGCATAACAGACATCCATGTCAAATATTCAGTTTTCTCAATATACCATATTTGTATCTCAAATTGAAGCCCTTTATGTCCTAGCATTTTATCTTTTTTCACCAACTCTCAACCAAGCAGCGTGATGTATAGATTGGCCATGGCGCAAACGTTGATCACTTTGTGCGTACGTGTGTTTGTAACCCTGAACGATGCACATTGGTGTAAACTATCAATTGTCGGAAATTTAATAACGTGGTAAATATGCTAGTTATCGCTGCTAATTAATAATTGTTACCAACATAGAAAAATTTAACATCTCAAGCAAACCAATCATGCATATCATTGGAAAACTCTTGACAAAACAAATTCAAGGATGCTAAAATGCCAGGTTGTGGAAACTAGTGAACTTTGACGAAAATCAGTTTGGCCTAATCTTCTACTATTCAACCAAAACGGAGTAATTCTTAGACAGCTTATTTTGTCTCATCAAGAGCTTTTGAATGATATGCAACATGCGTGTTGAGAGATTTGAAAATTTTCTCTGTCAATTTCAATTATTGTTAGTAGTGATGTCAACAGGATCGGAAGCCATAACTTTAATTTGTGGTTGTTGACAGTCAATACTGCACCAGCTCCTGGGATATTGTTTTAGATTTGTTGGCTTAACGTTTCTTAAACGGTTTAAATACCTTCGTGTGATCTCCGTTCTCAATTCTTCAAGCAATCTGTGTTCTCGGGTGAACCACGTTCCTCTTAGTTGCGTCGTAAAGTTCTTAAATCGCTGGAACTTAAGGGGGGGGGTCCAAATTTTGGTCATTTTTTCGATTTTCTCAGATCTCGCTGATTTTTCGTATTTTATGGTCCAAACGGTTTATTTTAATGAGTTTTTAATATTAAAGCTGTAAGTCGTACGGTTGTTGCATAATTTCACCTCAAAGTTGAGGTCTCATGTGTTAAACATAGGAAACTTAAAAAGTTTCTCTTTTATGGTGTCGTGTAAAAATATTGAAACTGGGCAATGCTAGCCAGCCGTATCTGGTATCATTAGAAAGGCCTGGATGAGGTCTGTGATTTGTTGGAATTAGAATTTTAACTTAGGCTTCTAAAAATGTTTAATTAATTTTTGAACATTTAAATTGGAAACCATTTTAAAAGCGGGTCAAATTTTAAATATTCAAAAATTGATTAAAAAATTAGGCTGGTTAGCAATGCCCAGTTTCGCGATTTTTTGACACAACTCCAAAAAAGTGAAACTTTTTAAGTTTCCTATGTTTAACACATGAGACCTCAACTTTGAAGTGAAATTACGCAACCGTACGACTTACAACTTTAATATTAAAAACTCGTTAAACTACACCACTTGGACCATAAAATATGTAAAAATGAGCGAGATCGGAGAAAGTCGAAAAAATGACCAAAATTTGGACCCCTTAAATTTATACGGATGTAAATTGTAGCTTTATACAGAAGCTTTCGTAATTCCTATATATTCGTTTATTAGTCCGTATCCCAATGCTCAGATGCTGAAAATCAAAACCACATTGAACGATATATTTTTAAGTAGACTTAATTTTTAGTGCATATAAATTTTTTCAAAAACTAGTGAAAGTGCCAAAAAATAATTTTTGCGCTAAAAACGATAAAAAGGACCAGAGCTAACGAACTTTTTCATTTTCACCTGGTGTCTATTACTGCTACCACAAATCGGCCAAACGCTATCCGCTTCATTATTTCACAGATGACGAAATATTTCGAGGCCTATCGGCTTTCCAGGCTCCAATCTTTTTAGGTTTTTACGCTTTTTCGGAGATAAGATTTTGAAAGTTTCTGTATAAAATTATTGTATACCGAAACTAATTACCGTGCCTCATATATATCGTAAATTTGGAAGTCAAATGAAATTGAAAATGGGAAGTAAAATAAAATTTCCACCCATGGCGGAAATCCCAATTATTTAACAGTGTTGAATTTTTAATCCTTAATAATTGTTAGTAATTTGAATTCGGACTGGCGTCTCAAACCGGATGGAAACGTTTAATAAGATCGACCTCTGGAGAGACCATGTGTCCTTAGCTGCATTATTGTGGATTTATAGTGCGCTCATCTGAACAAGCCGTTTATCATTCTGTCTTTATGGCATTTTCAGACTGCATGACAGATGGTAATAACAACAACGATAATTCTTGTGTCACACCTTATCTGGATTGCAATAAGCAGTTTTGGGCACAAGGGGGGGCATTTCAAACCCTATTAAAATACCAGGAGGTGTAGTGAAACTTATTACATGACAGTCAACCCATGGTCCATGGAAATGTTTAAAAAACATGGTAACTGCTGAGCTTATGCTAAAATTAATCTTTTTGATAAATTTTTTATAATATATAAAATAATATATTTTTTAAATATTATATATATATATATAAATATATTATAATATATTTTTTATAATAATTTTTTATAACTTTTTTATAATAAATCAGTATCTTGAGATAAAAATAAGGCAAGGCAATCAAAAGCAAATTAATCCAATATGCGACAGTCCTAATCTTATTTAAAATACAGTAATTTCAACCAATTCTATCTGTCCTTGTACGCTCTTTCAACGGTAGGCTATTTTATAGCTAATTCTGAGTTCTTTGTTAAGTTTTTTAAACACCATTGTGCAGCGCTTCTACCATGGGCTGGTGGACCAGGAAGAAGCCAAGAGCAAGCCCGAACGGGAGGCATCAGGCACCCTTGTACCCACGAAACCAGGACCTAGAAGAGAGAAGGAAAGAGGGAGGTTCAGCTTTTCACTCACCATTGAAAGTAAAGAATTGGCCCAGCCGGGGATCGAACCACGGCCCTTCTGATCCAGAAGCAGACATGCTACCGCTACACCACAGGGCCATCAGCTGAACTCCCATTGCAGGCTTATCAATCTTTCCTATGCTTCCCTTACAATTGTAAATTCAACTCCGTCAGTGATTTGGAAGTAATATTCCTCCTGGCGGCTCTCCTAGCAGTCTCCTTCTCAGATCGAAAGTGGCTCAGTGGTTCAATACCCCAATAATTCAGTTGGGCTCAGTTTGATTTCAGTTGCCTGCGGCAATCAAATAAGATTGCGGTTGGGTGGTGAAGGCAGTACGATAAATAAAATAAAAGCAGAAATGTAACAGCGAAGTCACGAAAAACCGGATATTGAACTGGAAAGTCCGCAATTTAAGGGAAATTGCTCTGCCACTTGAGGAACCTTAGGAACCTTAGTCACAACCGAATGAAGCTAGTTGGATTCATATGCGGATGGAATAGGGGGTAATTTCCTACGTAAACAGAGGTGAATTTTGAGGAGTATCCAAGGATTGCAATTCTAAACGCTCGCCTTATACTACTATTGCTGTGAAAATATGCATCATTCCTTACAGTATTACATGACGTTTTGTTACTTTCAGGTTTGTCGTTACCTCAGATTTTCTTTGAAAGAACGTGGTAGTGTCCGCATCTAACTCCTGTAACATGTTTCGCTCTAAGTTCCAGTTTGGTAAATCCTATGTTTTTGTAGAGTGACAGTGGACAGAGACGACACAGTTTTGTACTAAAAGTACAATTTTATTTACTTTAGCAAGACAGTATACCAATCTTCTCAAGTTTATATCAGTAGTTGCTCAGTGTTGTTCCTCAAAGCGACTATTACGGAAAAGGAAATTTTAAGTCACTTTAAGTTTTCATGAAAGCAATCCATGCCTTTAATTTGCCATGGAGAAACATAAAAATACTGTTTCTGTAGCACCTATAGTGGGCTGAACTTGACACGGAAAAAATTTAGACTTAACGTGATTTTTCACTGCTCAACAAAACTTTCCACAATTAAATTTGTACAAAATTTGATGCGCCAAAATCTTCTGAAAGATGTGTTGTATAATAAAGGCCAATGTTGACGCTGTAAGATAGGTAATTTTTAGAAATGGGAATATGGGTGCTAGCATTCGGCTTTGGTTTA
>JASAND010008870.1:0-16391 GCA_030248195.1 Trissonchulus latispiculum | reverse complement strand
GAGGTTCTCTAGTGTAGTTTTATGGTTTTGACAAAATTTCTCACACGCGTTTTATCGTACTAGTACGAAAGCTACGTTGGCTAATCTTAATTTTATCCTACTAATTTTGTGGACCGCGGCGAGGGCGTGCGCGTTCAAAAGAGAGGTTATTTTGTGGAAATTCCTTGTTTGCAAGTTTGAACTTCGGAACGAATATGCAAATTAGAAATTCGGCATTTTCGTAATATGCAAATTAGTTTTGACAGTATTTAAGGGAGGGAATTTTCTTCATTTACGGTCACTTCCGATTGAACCCAAAATCATCGTCAAAATTGGAGAAGCCACGCCCAGGACCAAGGTTAGAGGTTGGTCAAATGGATTGGGCTATTTTGATTTTATTTTGTAACTATATATAGCCGTTTTTTGTTTTGATAATTTGACTATTGATGATTGATTATTATTTATTTTGATAATTTGATTAAATTAAAATTGTGCTATTTCCTTTGAAATAAACTAAGTTTTGTTCGTGTTTACCTCTTAGCTTCAAAATCACATACTCAACACGAACCAGCAATCTGCCTTTCTTCTTTTACCATATTTCTATACTAGGTAGCTGCCAGAAATTGGTAAAAAACTGCCCTGAATGGAAATATGGCGTTTTTGAAGCGGGATTGTATCCGCGACTTAGTATGCAAAAAGAACTTATTTTGGGAAGTTTCATCAAATTTGGACATGATTTAGGCTGAATGCTAACAACATATGCCCTAAAGGAATCACCACCTTACTGAGACCTAAGTTAGTTATATCCGACAGCTGAAACTGAAATCCAATTAAATTTTAGACTGACCACCCATACGGACTTAAAAGGAATTTAGTTATTTTGCTCGATTACCAAAACTGATGCTGAAACTTCTACTGAAGCTAAACAAGGAAACCGAAACATAAATTACTGTTCTGTTTTTGTGTGTTATCTGTTGTTACTTCAGGCAGCAATAACAGCAAGGATGAGTAAGGAACGGCGATGGGTAAGCGAACGAGCTATGGAAATTGTCCGTTCAACATATTCCTACAGCAAAAACTCCAAACGAGGGCGTCAGAAAAACAATAGCCGCGCGTATGTCTTTGCGGCGACCAGGTCGGTGCAAATACATGAAATCAAGGACAAGATTGCTCAGACTCAAGACAGGATAGAAAAGTACAAGCAGTGCCCCGAGTCCACAGACGCAGCACATCAAAACGGATGGAAACTACAGCAGCTTCGAATGATTCTTTCGGGACTGAGAGCCGAGTTGGCCGCAAATATATCACATCTAAAAGATGCTCAACGAAAGGTAAAAAATCCAAGATGTTGCCGCACTTAGAGTGACTACCCGGAAAAGCAAAACCAGCGACGTTCACATAGTCGGCAAAATTCTGTGTAGTCGAGTCCTACCAAAACCTGGTAGTGCACGACTTTCTTCTTTCTTCCATATTTCAACTTAAAGCAACATACTCAAGGTACAGTATTCGCAGGTTTAATGGAACACCCACTTAAGCGAACATGTTCTCTTAACGTGCTGGTTCCTTTCGGGTATTTTTGACTCATGCGGGTTTAATCTACGTGTGTCTCCTTAGCGAACCAAGTCTTTGATCCAGTGCTAGAACTGTTTGATCCAGAAAGAGCAAGTAAAACTATGCTTGAGTCACGAACATTTAGCTTTGAGTCACGCATGGTTCGACTAAAAAATTCACTTTTTTATTGGTTCGCTAAAAGTCGCTTTGCGAACCAAGTTTTGAGTTATTAGCTCATTTTGTGTCAGCTGATAGTCTTTCAAGTGTACTCTATGAGTCACTCTTTAGAATTTAATGAAACTTCAGAGAAAAGTGGAATTTTTAATTAGAATCACTAATAAAAAATACTAAATATAATTGGCTTAGAGTGTGAAATGGTCCGCTCACCCAACATGAGCAGTGCTGAGAATAAATTGTAGTTATCCCAAGAAAACGCTAAACTTTATTTTTCAATTTGCCACTTTAGTTTGCAGTATCAGAGTCACCGACGAATATACAATCCTGGACGCAGCTTTAAATTCCACCGAATTGTAGAAAAATTTGAGTTTTTGTACATGCAGAGATTGCTAAGTCGTGACTGCGTCCGCTCACCGAAAGTAGGGTGACTTTACTCCAAAACGCAGGTTATCTCCGGTTGTCCTAATTTTTTAAATTGAGCAAAAATCTGTTTTTCGCAGAGAAAACGACTGATGTGGGTTTTTGATTGGCCGTTTTTTATATATTTTTTAGAAACAATCTAATTCCTAAATTACGGAACACAACTGACTCTATTTATTAAATTTTATGAATTTAATCGACAAAGTTTTGATAAATTATTATCTTGTGAAAGCGCCGCAGCCATTTAGAAACCCACAACAGTCGTTTTCTCTGCGAAAAACAGATTTTTGCTTAATTTAAAAAATTAGGACAACCGGAGATTACCTGCCTTTTGGAGTAAAGTCACCCTACTTTCGGTGAGCGGACGCAGTCACGACTTAGCAGTCTCTACATATACAAAAATTCAAATTTTTTCAACAATTCGGTGGAATTTAAAGCTGCGTCCAGGATTGTATTTTCGTCGGTGACTCTGATACTGCAAACCAAAGTGTGGCAAATTGAAAAATAAAGTTTAGCGTTTTCTTGGGATAACCACAATTTTATTCTCAGCACTGCTCATGTTGGGTGAGCGGACCATTTCACACTCTAAGCCAATTATATTTAGTATTTTTTATTAGTGATTCTAATTAAAAATTCCACTTTTCTCTGAAGTTTCATTAAATTCTAAAGAGTGACTCATGGAGTACACTTGAAGGACTATCAGCTGACACAAAATGAGCTAATAACTCAAAACTTGGTTCGCAAAGCGACTTTTAGCGAACCAATAAAAAAGTGAATTTTTTAGTCGAACCATGCGTGACTCAAAGCTAAATGTTCGTGACTCAAGCATAGTTTTTCTTGCTCTTTCTGGATCAAACAGTTCCAGCACTGGATCAAAGACTTGGTTCGCTAAGGAGACACACGTGTTTAATCTTTAACTTAAATGGCTAAAACTTACGAAATAACCTACTTCAGTCTCTTTAATATTCTGGGACCAGTCCCTTATTTTTACAGATAAGAACGTTTTGATTTTTGGCCCAGTAGGTAGGCAAGACACGGGATAGGTTGTTATGGATGGAAAGAGGACACGAAAATGAGCAGTTTGCTTTTACAACCTTTGATCTATCTGCAGTGGTTAATTAAGTATAAGCAAAAATCTGTTTTGAGGCTCAAAAATGGCCTTTTCTGTGGAAATCAGTTATTTGAAAATTACTGTCACACGTTAAGGACAAAATTGCCTTATTTATGCTCAATCGATACAGCGTTCAAATGCACACATGAATGCTAGCCGAACTTTATTGCTTTGAGCTAGAATTTGGCCGAAGAACCATTTTGGGAAAACTGCGATTATTTTGTTTCGAAAATCGATTTCTCGAAAACTACTCATCGGATTCGGAGATTTTTGGCAGAATCGATATTCGCACTTCTGCGGAGGGACGTTTTCCTTGGTTTGGGCTAAAACATATCGAGTAGCTAGAAAACTCAATGCGAAGTTGCGAAATCTTCAACACGTCTCTAGTACGGAGTTCTTTGCACAAATGTTTCTCTATGATTTTGCAGATTTTGCAATTTTTATAGCATTGTTCCAGTCGGTTTACATCAATCTCTTCGCTCAGTAAATTATTTTCCAAACGAACACTGTCTGACATTTTGATATTTAAAAACGGACGTTAATTGGCTATAGTTTCGTGTGAAAGATTGCTTTTGCATTCTAATTGTTTCATAGTGTTTGCTAAGATTTAGAATTTAGACACGGAATAAAATTTTTTAAAATTTACATACAGATAAATCATAATCTTGCCCACTAACGATTTAGCCGTGATAATGCGCAAATGTCAGAGTAGTGCAGTGGTTAGAGTGTCCGTTTTGCGCTTTTCAGGACGGTCGAAATTTTCTTCAATTTTATTTTTACTTTTACAATTTTAGCAATAAAATACAATAAAAACCGCAGCAAAATAATAAATCCGGTGTCACGGTGAAATCCCCCCCCCCAGAAAAATCCTCCCGTGAAATTTTCCCACCGGAAAAGTATCACCGGTGAAATATTTCCACCCGGACAGATATCACCAGTCAAGTTTCTGATTCGTCTGCAGAATTTTGAAACCGAAGTGAAGTCCAAACCGCAAGAAGAACAAAATTATAAGAATGTAGTGATCAAGTGCATTTAATCTTTTTTTTGAACACCAATTTAATAACGGCGAATTTACTGATGCAGCACACTAAAAGAGAAGAATGTGTTGGTGGGAAATTAATCAAGTTTTGGGCGCTTATTTTTGTTTTGAGCTGGGATCCTTCACTCACTTACCAGTTCCTTTAGAAACTGCAGGAATTATTTTTTGCAGATGATAAATACATGGAAATACATGGTTTCGTGGAAAATACATGTTGCGTCTTGTAATTTTTATTGGACATCGTTGGTAGTTTCACCGGAGACACTTTGATACAATGGATTATAAGTTAGACTAGTATTAATTAGTATATACAACCTTTCAACATCCAGTGGGAGATTTACTGTAACGCCCGCTCCGAAAATATTTTCCGAAGATAGAAAATACCGCATCTCGCAGCTGCTCCCCGTTTCCATGACTCCGGTAAATCGGTAAAAATTACAAGTTTGTCGTGTAAATCCTAAAAGCTTCGTATCTCATTTTGGATTGCCGAGAAAAGTCAAAACTACAAGCTTCTTTAGTATTTCTTGCAGAAAATTCCTTTAAAATGTGCAGGTTTCTTTAGTGCTCACTGCTCACTGCAGGAAAGTCTTGTAATTGTTACTATTTGAAATGCTTGTAGAAAAATACAACTGTTACTTTTGTAGAAGCTTTACATACAAGAAGCTCCACTATGACTAACCGCAAGGAGCACTTTTGTAGAAAACTACAAACATTCCTGTAGTTTCTACAGGGATTCTTTTTAAGAGCGTGTCATTATGTTTTAATTTTGTAAAAAATGTTGCTATAATATGGTGGGCAACGATTAAAAGTTCGATTCAGTCAAATAAATAATATTCTGAAAAGTAATTGGATGGAAGGTAGAATAGTACTTTGAAAAATTTAATTACAGCTCAAAGGTGAAATTTTTGCCCCCGGAAAAATTTCACCGGTGAAATGATTGCCGGGAGAAAAGTTTCTAAAGCCCGGTTCATACTTCGTGTGCTTTGTGCTTTGTGCTTTGAGCTTTTGTGCTTTTGTGTTTTGTGCTTTGTGCTTTGAGCTTTTGTGCTTTTGTGCTTTGTGCTTTCCGGTTCATACCTTTTGGAAAAGCACAGTGCTTTGTGCTCTTCCAATTCATACTTCCAAAATGTGCTTTATGCTTTGTATTTTTGTGCTTTTGTGCTTTCGGGTGTGTTTTCGAATGTTGAGCAGAGCGTGGAATCAGAAGACACCGCCGAATACGGTAGCAAGGAAGACGTGTACAGTGAAAATAGAATGACGAAACTGAACTGAAAAGTAAAATGGAAAAAGTAAATAGGAAAAGTATAAAAATAAAAAATAATCTACCAGTATATGTCTAGATTGTTTGCATTGAATTTACTGAATGATTTCAATATACTTACTTTGAAAATTTTTTAATTATTTCGACTAAAGTCTGACCAAAAAATGCAGGGAGCGAAATTGTTTTATTTATACTGAACTACCGCTACATTTTGCTGCAGCAATGTATGTATTTTCTGAACCGTCATGGCAAGAACTTTCTTTTGGATGAAAACAATTTTTTAAAAAATTAAAATTCATCAAAAGAAGCCGATTTTTTAAATTTTGAAAGATCAGTAGAAGCCAGGAACTAACTGTTCGGTGGAAAATTAGCCCATGTCCCAAACATATGGAATCCCGAATATCAGCCGATTTCGTCAAAACCTTCAAAACTTCAACTATTCAATTTTTCGATTTTCAAAATCCTTTGATCTTTGCCGCTTTTCCAACTTTAACTGGCCATTACTCGCGACTCACTCAATGCAAAATTTTTTAATTGGATTTTCAGGAACGCCTACGTTTCAGTTTTCATGTGATATATGTAGTTTTTCAAAATTTGAAAACCGATTTTTTCGAAGAATACCACTTTTTGGCCCAAAATTTCGACAATGCGAATCCAGCAAAAGTGGCTAAAAATAACATTATCATAAAGTTTAATCTGAGCTGAATCCAATGATATAAAGTTTTTGTGACTACGGCTTAAATTGCTCCAGCAACGAATTTTTAAACAATTTCCTATTTCAGCTGATTTATGACAAGTTGTGCTAGTGCATTGATTTGCCGCAAATAGTGTAAACTAGCCAAAAGCCGGCTAAAAAGCGAAATTGTTTAAAAATTCGTTGCGGATGCAATATAAGTCGTAGCTACGAAAACGTTATATCGTTGGATTCAGCTCAGATTAAACTTTATGATAATGTTATTTTTACCCACTCTTGCTGGATTCGCGTTGTCGAAATTTTGGGTCAAGAAGTGGTATTTTTCGAAAAAATCTGTTTTCAAATTTTGAAAAACCACATATATAACATGAGAGCTGACACGTAAGCGGTCCTGAAAATCCAATTAAAAAATTTTTGCATTGAGTGAGTCGCGAGTAACGGCCAGTTAAAGTTGGAAAAGCGGCAACGATCAAAGGATTTTGAAAATCAAAAAAAAAATTGATTAGCTGTCGCAATTTTTGACGAAATCGGCTGATATTCGGGATTCCTTATGTTTGGGTATGGGCTAATTTTCCAGCGAACGGCTAGTTCCTGGCTTCTACTGATCTTTCAAAACTTAAATAATCGGCTTCTTCTGATGAATTTTAATTTTTTAAAAAAATTTTCAACCAAAAGAAAGTTCTTGCCATGACGGTTCAGAAAATATATACATTGCTGCAGCAAAAATGTAGCTGTAGTTCAGTATAAACAAACCAATTTCGCTCCTTACATTTTTTGGTCAGACTTTAGCAAATATTGTTTCAAATATTTTCTGCTGTTTCTTATAGGCACTTGCTAAATTAAATTTGACAAATATGTGATTTAGGATTTATCAAAATATCTTGATTTTTTGCTTTACGTTTTTGCAGCTTGCTTTTCTATTCAATTTGTGGCTGAATGTGCATACTTTTTATGTTTCAGTAGTGTGGTGACTAAATCTCGTGACTTGTGCTTTGCTGTCCCCACGAGAAGTATGAATCCATTTTCATGAGCACACAGCACAAAGCACAAAGGACAAAGGACAAAAGCACAAAGCACAAAAGCACAAAAAGCATGAACCGGGCTTAAGGAGAAAAATGTCACCGTGACACCGGACGACCAAAGGGGCATTACATGTTTCGAAAAGTCGCTAATGTTAGGCGTTAGCGGAATGAAACTAGTCAGATGCAACAATATGCACGACGAAAAACAAACAATTGAACAGACAAATTTCATGCACTACGGCAGTATCATGCACTTTTTAGGGTTACTTGTTTCAACTATTTTTAATCCTCGATGGGGTACTCGGTGGACAATTCATTTTTGTTCGTTCTTACATGCATCATGCATAAACTCAGAATTGCGTCAACTATTTTTAATCCTCGATGGGGTACTCGGTGGACAATTCATTTTTGTTCGTTCTTACATGCATCATGCATAAACTCAGAATTGCGTCAAACTGCGAACTCTTTCAAACGCGATAATTCAAAGAACGGGTTCGTTATGTTTATCTTAAACCAATCATAAAAATAAAATTGAAATGTTAGTATTTAATTGCTTCTAAATTTATTTTTTACTTTTTTTGCAAACTATTCCGGTCTTATCCTACATAGTTGTTTAAGTTTGGGCAGGAGGCCTGTGAAGGCTTTCTTTTTCGAAAAAATGTCGAAGTAATAAACTAAACAAAGAACTAAATTTAGGAGAACCTCAGGAGGGTTGTTAGGAGCATATTTAGGAGAATGGCTAGGAGCGTCTTAGGAGAGTTCTGGCTCTCTCTTGGTGCCTGCTACGAAAAGTAAAAAATTTATGTGACCCGTTAGCACTACTAAGAAAGATAGACAAGCAAAGCCTATCTCTTCGAGCAACCGAAAGTAATTACTTACAAAATGCTCGAACATTTTGTACACCTCACGTTTAAAGTAAGTAGTAAGAAAGCTTCTAAAAAATCTGAAACCAGGGAATGTAAAAAAGACCCGAAAATGCTACAAAAACGTGTGTAAGTACCATACTGCATTTTTATTATTGAAGACAGTTAGGAAAGAAAAACGGCCAGACAGAAAAACCTTAGATTGCGGTTAAAAGCATCAAGCAAGAGACCTTTTAAAGGCTACAACCAGGGAACGTAAAGGAGACCCAAAAAAGCTACTATTTAATTTGGAACAAACTGTGTCAGTATCATACTCCATTTACAATTTAGAAGCGTATTGTGAGTGTTAAGGTTCAAATCTGGCAACAGAGCATCTAAAAAGCTACAACCAGGGAACGTAAACGAGACCCTAAAAAGCTGCTATTTAATTTGCTACAAACTGTATCGGTATCATACAGTATTCTAAATGTGCCAGAGGTGAAGCCCGCTCGTCAACCAAGTCGACATACGCCACAAGCACACACCCACCCACAAGAAGCGACTAAAGCCTATGCCCCTCGTCGTTTTAAAATTCCGAGCCAAAACAGGTAACGAAAATCTCGAGCACTGCCTCCCTACCCCCCTATTTACAGCCTTTTCCCTTGATTCTTCCTGGCGGGCAACAAGAGATGGCCGAGTTCTTTAGAAACGCGCTTACGAGCGCTCCTAACTGGGCCTTAGGAGCTCATAAGACGCTCCTAACTATTCTCCTAAGTCTGCTCCTAAGCGCTCTGAGGAGCGACTTAGGAGAATCTTTCGAAACGCCTCCCAGTTTTTTTTCAAAATTACAGCCACACGTTAAGGACAAGATTGGCCTATTTATACTCAATCGATACAGTTTTCAAATACAAATTTTATGAATGCTTTGGGTTTAACCTCAATATTTTAGGGTTGGCTAAACCCCGGTCCTCAACTCAATGTTATCAAATATTTTGGGGTTGACTTATTTTTGCCAGCGTTAATTCGGTTCTAACTCAACCCAAATTTCAACCCCAACCCTGCAATTTCAACCCAGGTTTATTCAACCCTGTTTTGGTAACATTGGGTTGAAGTTTTCAACCCTAATTTCAACCAGGGTTGAGATGCTTGATAACATCGGTCCCAGAAGTTTTTTTATCTTTTGGCCTAAAATAAGGACTGTTCTAGTATGTTAAAGCAGAGTTGTATGCGGGCCGGTTTTTCCGGCCCGCGCCCGGCCCGCAGCCCGCACCTCATGGCCGCGGCCCGCAACACTCCGGCCCGCGGCCCGCACACGCGTAAACCGGCCCGCAGGTACCCGCACGTAAAAATTGCTAGCTATGTAGTTCCTGAGCATCAAAAACTGATGTATATGTTTTGAAAGATTTCCGGATCCCGCAAAGTTTTCTGTGCGTCTGATTTGAACTTAGTTGTCTACCAATTTACTGTTCTTAAAGTGGTAATAAAAGCTTATTCCCTTAACTAAAAGGGTACAGCATAAAAATTTTTTGGGCAGGGGTTTTGCTCATTTCTTCAAATGTCTGTCGCATATACCCCCCCCCCCCCCCCCCCACACACACACACACACACACACACACACACACACACACACACACACACACACACACACACACACACACACACACACACACACACACACACACACACACACACACACACACACACACACACACACACACACACACACACACACACACACACACACACACACACACACACACACACACACACACACACACACACACACACACACACACACACACACACACACACACACAGGAGACAAAAACAGGTTGGATTCAAACAAATAGAGAAATTAATTATCTATCGATTGGTGGTAGTCCCATTTTTCTAGGTGCTCTCAGTACATTATGGCATCCAAAAATGCAAAATTGGTCATTTTGAGCCGATTTCCCCGAGAAATTTTGGGTAGAAGAGGGTTAAACTGATCATAATAGCTTAACAAAACTTTCAACGTACAGTTCCAGGACCGGGCTTTTACAGGAAAGTTGTCATCATAGCTATTGTAATTTCTGAAATTTTCAATAAAATTGGGTAATAGTTGCACTTTTTGCAGCGATATCTGCAGATAAGGGGAGCACGACCTTAAGGGGGTCACTTTGGTCAAAAATCTATAGTCACGAATTTAGCTCATTTTCACATGTGATATGCCCGCTTGTGTTCTCAAAATTAAGACAAAATATTAGAGTTTGAAATCAAACTGTGACAGAGTTGTTTAGGTTCAAAGCTGGATAACTTGGAAATTCCAGCAATGAGCCTTTCAAGGCTAGGTGGAGAATGAACGTGATCGAGAACAGGGTTGACCAACGCAACAAATTAGGAACGCCGTCCAAATACTGAACGCAGCTCATGAACGGAGCTTCGATTGACAAACGTAGGTTTAAACGAATATTATAACGGAGCTTCGTATGCAAATCTTAGGTATAACTTTGAAAAGAAGCACTATTTTTCTTCAGTTTTTATGCTGTAGTGCAAGCAAAATTTTAACGCAGAGCCGTCATGTCTGCTTTAGTTGCCTGTCTACTGTGAGTAAAAACGGGCTTGTTTTACACTTCATTTCTGCGTAAATAGAAAAAATATTAAATGAAAAAATATATTCCAATTTTACAATCCATTTTACACAAAAACTGAATTTTAAGGAAGCTCTTATAAAACGTAGCTGTGTTTTGAAGCGCAGCTCCAGTAAACGGAGACCAAACGTAGATTGTTTCTGAGCTACGTTCACAAAATGGAGGACGTTCCTTAAAACATTTAGGATACTAAATAATACTTTAGTGCACAAGCGACTCAAGGCTAGCTCATGCCCAATGATGCACTAACCTATAGGTCCTGACTTTCATGGTCCAAAAACAGCCTGTTTTCCAAAATTATTTAAAAATTCGCCAAAAATGCATAACTCAACAGTCAACAGCATTGCACCAATCTAAATGGCTGCACTCTGCAATATGTCGCTAACATGTGTGTAGAGTTGTAGGGCTGTATCGTTTATACAGCTAAAAATTTTTTAAACCTAATTTCTTCATTTTCCTATGTCACACGTGTCAAGGTAATCTTTGAAGTGCTCAACAGAACGACAGAAGCAATATTACACAAAACGCACTTGTCTTGTTTTGAGGACCCATGGGTACTACAACCTGTGAAAATGAGCAAAATCGGAGATGGTAGAAAAATCGGGAGAAAGTGACCCCCTATTAAGTTTTTCAAACACAGCCACACTGGGTGTCAGTCGACAGCTACTGGGATGACGAACTGTTTTCTTATTAGAACTATGGGTGTGACGGAAAACTAGTTGGCAGTTATCCGCTAGATATTGGCAGGCACGAGAAAACCAACTTTAATCCAAGAACACGCGTTACTATGAGCTGATGACACTGGAGTATAGGATCAGAAAACCCCAGAATCTTGCAACTTTTTTAACTTTCTGTACAAACTACACATCACATTTCCCCCCTCCCCTTTTCAAGCAGCCAAAGGCATGCGAGAAACGCCGAACTCACACATAATAAATACAAATAAATATCAGAAAATAAAAATAGATAACCATAAAGAATATAGTACGCTCGCATAATATAGATATCAGAATCATAACAAAAGTGCTAATTCATTCGGAGCTCACGAGAATGGTCATAGAGGGCTGAGTCCCTCTACACTCTCGTGAATCTCTGTAAGGTTTTTCCAGCAGACTCCAAAGCTGCTCCAAACCCACTTCGTTAATATGCAAATCAAACCCGTTCCAAGAACTTTGTGTTCGCTTAAAGAATTCTGACTCATTAAGGACATCAAAGATTTTCAGCAGTTCAACAAGTGGACGTTCAGTAGTGAGAAGTGCTAGTCTCCTGTTACGGTACAAGCAGCATACATGCGGCTGATCACAAGGTAAACACAAGTTATCATAATCGAGGGCTGAACCCCTCTAGTTAACTCATGTCACCTTGGGTTCACGCGGATTCACCTCAACGTCGATAAAACGGTTTTAGTCTGTTTCTGTGATAAACGTCTGTTCCGCTATTGGGACCTAGCACTACATAATTTACTGGTGAGCATTTCTCCTGAACAGTGTACCCCTTCTTCCAGACAGGGCGATTCTTTCTAGTAGGCATTTCCTTCAACATTACTTCCTGCCCTACTACTAACTGCGGTGCTTTAGCCGTACGGTTGTAGTAGGCAAGTTGGGCCGTCTACCGCTTGTTAGAATTAGCTAAAGCTCGTTCATGCAACCACTTGACTCCCTTGCACACATGCTTCCTAAAGTCATTTACTGACTCATAACGCGCCAAAGTGGTCGATTCTCCATCCAAAGGAAGCTGCGCGATGCGTCCATACATCAGCTCAAACGGACTAAAACCAGTCGTAGAGTGCACAGAAGTCCTATATGCTAATAACGCAAACGGAAGAAACTTATCCCAGTTGGAACGATTTGCGTTAGCATTCATGAAAAGTGAGGATTTCAACGACTGAATGAACCTTTCAGCCTGATCGTCACACTGTGGGTGATAAGCGGTGGTTTCTATTTTGCGTCCACCAAGCAGTCTTACAGTATCCCTCATCACTGCAGATCTAAAGGCTTTGCCTCGATCACTTAGCACCCGCTTAGGACTACCATGTCGTGCGACGACTTCCTGGACCAACAACTTTGCGATACTACTAGCATTTGGCTTTTTCAGTGCAAAAGCTTCAGGCCATTTGGTGAAATAATCCACCACCACTAGTATAAAGCGATTCCCAGCAGAGGTTCTTGGCAGAGGACCAACAATGTCCATACCCACAAGCTCCATGGGGGCTGACGTACTTATCGCCTGTAGCTCTGCCCTATTCCTTTTCGGTGACTTATAACGTTGGCATTGTTCGCATGCCCTTACCCAATTAGTTACGTCTTTTCTCATCTTCGGCCAAAAGTATCTTTGAGCTATTTTAGAGAAGGTCTTCTCAAAACCAAAGTGCCCACCTACAGGAGAATCGTGGTAACCGTCCAATACTGATTCCACTAACTCCTTAGGAACGACTAACCGCAACGTCTTACCCGACCTGGAAGCTTTATACAGCAGGCCATTCTCCATTCTAAAAGACAGTCCTCGGCCAACATTTGATAGTGACGCACTAACTTCTGTACAATATGCATCGTTCTCCTGAGCGGTTCTAAGCGAAACATTGTCAAAATTCGCCGGCCGCCCCGTTACACAGAAGACTTGCTCCGATTTTTCCGGGTTACGCGAGAGCGCATCCGCGGAACAATTATATCTGCCTGGGTGATAACGGATATCAAAGAAGTAATCAACCAACTTCACTGCAAACTTAGCTAGCTTCTGATTCTGGTGTTGGCCATTTTTCAAAACTTGCACAAGCGGCCTATGATCAGTAAACAGTGTAAAAGTTCTTCCAAACAGGTACGGTCTAAATTTATCAGTAATCGCCCAGTATGCGGCTAATCCTTCCTTCTCAATCGTGGAATATCCTTCTTCCGACTTTAGCAACGCACGACTTGCATAACAAAGTACCCTTTCGCCTTCCACAAAATCCTGGACTAGTACAGCTCCCAGACCGTTTCCGGACGCATCAGTATATACCTTAAACGGCTGCGTAAAATCCGGCAACGCCAATACAGTGGCTTCAGAAATTGTCTGTCTCAAGAGGGCAAACGCGTTACGGAACTCTTCGGAACGGCTGCTTAATTGGAGGATGTCCTTGAACATCAATCTTGTGCTGAACTATGTTAGTGCGGCCCAAATCATCGTCTGATTTGGCAAACACATCGGAAAACTCTGCAAGGGTTTTTCTAACGAGTTCTTGCTGCTCGCCTGAGAGTGATTCGCCTAGTTTAATGTCTTCAAAAAAAGTTAGCAGTCTGTCCGGACGAATCCGTTATGGCTGCTATGCTTAGTGGAAGTGTCTTTACACTATACTCCGAAACCTTGAACTGCTCTGCACACCCTATCAAGGCACCTTTAGAAATTTTAACCGGCTTATCGGATTGGTTGGTGACAAGGATAGGTATCAATCCAGCAGAATCCACTCTGACCAAAGCAGGATCAGCAGCGTTTGGAACGTCATTGTCCGCCGAGACGGTGCAGTGTTCGAAAAACATTGTTTCGTGTCGTCTGTCACCTTGCACTACACCCGGAACAACCGCTGACTGTTTCGACCTAAGAACTATGTTGCTCCCAATAGGCACCATTGAGTCACTGTCACCCCTTGGTTCATCTGAAGCAGTCCCCCTTGGAAGTGTAGGTTCACTGCGAATATTCTCCGAAGCACGCCGAACCAATGAATGAAGCGTTCCCGTGCGCAATAGAAAGTTAACGCCCAGAATACAGTCGTGTGGGCAGTTTTCGACTACTAAAAATGGCGCTTGAAAGTCCCCTTCCTCTAACACTACATCTACCGTGCAGTAGCCTAGAATGCTCAAGCCGTGGCCACTAGCACTAACTGCTTTACAGCAAACTGGTTTAAGGAGCCCCCCAATTTTTGAATAAAGTTTATTGCTTATGATGCTAATCGAAGCTCCGGTATCAATAAGTACCCTCGTTTGAACACCTCCCACCGTTCCCATTATATGCAATGGCTCGGTAGGTTCTGGAGGTTCGGCTAAGGTACAGCATACAAATGCGAACATCTTACGACAAATACTGCAAAGATTAGTACTACAATCACCAAAGGAATTAACTAAATTATCGCCAACGAGGTCAAAATTTCTACAGCCATTGCACACACAAACTAAATCCGAGCCCACGTTTTCTGCAACATCACTTCCTCTGTAGGCGCGAGAGGAAGTTAATTTCCGTTTCCCCCCTGTGAGATCCCAGGGGAACAGCGGTTGCCTCTATTTTGGTCCCGCATCCTAATTCTACATTCCCGCTGCATGTGCCCAGTACGACCACAATAATAGCACTGAACTCCGTTAGCTCTACGAGTGGCTGGAACACTCGTAGAAGCACTTGCTTGCAACGGAAGTGTGGTTAACCTTTCAGTCAAATTGTGTAATTGTGTTTCAATATTTTGCAACCTGTCAGAGAAAGCAGAACTTGGCTGTTGCATGCTAACAGCAGCACACGTAGTGTTAGAGGTTGCAGTGCTTGTTAAATGGTTTAGCACCGCGGCAACACTTTTTTCTAAATTAGCTAAACGATTTTCCTGACCGGAAGCACCCGTCGTTTGCGTGCACTCCAGACATCGCGCTCTATATAAAGCATCATCATAGGATGTCAAATCTCGAGTAACCAGTTTTTGGCTTAA
Source organism: Trissonchulus latispiculum (assembly GCA_030248195.1). Classification (NCBI taxonomy): domain Eukaryota; kingdom Metazoa; phylum Nematoda; class Enoplea; order Enoplida; family Ironidae; genus Trissonchulus; species Trissonchulus latispiculum. The sequence goes on along the minus strand of JASAND010008870.1, from coordinate 1,005 downwards.
TGCGGGTTTGCATTTATAGACTAAATGATTTTTAATTCTCCTTAATTTCAGCCAACGTTTTTGTAGGGTAAGCTTTCCGACCCAATCTAAGCAGATCATTAGAAAACTCATCCACCGTTTCCGTTTCTGCTTGAACGCGAGACCTAAGCTGATTCCACGACATATCTGCTAAACGTGGTGGACACACCCGTTTAATAAAAGCCTTTTCCAAATTTTCAATAGAACTTCAATAGAAATTTTCAATTTTCAATAGAAATCTCTGAGAGTCCCTCATAAATCAATGCCGCGTCATCGCCCATCAAACCGAAAAATATTTGTTTGCAAGTGTCCTCAGACCAACCATTAGCGTTAGTTACCCTATTGAAATTACCAAACCAAGATTTGACATCCTGCGTGTGATTTCCTAGAAATACCGGTGGGTTGGGAACAGGAAAAAGTTTTAAGAAGGGGTTTTGATTCGCATCTGCAACATTTGGCTGAGCAGCATTAACGACTGCGATATCATCATCATTATTATCATTGTTTTGATTCATCGTTTCGGTTCTAATATGAAGATTTATACCCAAACTCCGCAATTCTCTATTTCCAATTTTATAGCTCATATAATACTGAGGGGATTATGCGAGCGCACTTACATTAATGGACACAACTGATGGAGGTCCGTTCAAAATTTCTTTGTTTTCGCTCATGACAGAAAGACAGCTTCTCTCGATCTTCCTGAGTGATTATTGCTTCCCCTTTCGTGTCAAGATCAATGTTCCGGCTCCAGCGATGCCAGTGTTCCGATACCAGGGTCTAGCGACGGGCGCAATACTGATCCACTCTTCCTGAGCCAAAAATTGCGTCCCGCCTGGGGTCCCAAAAATGTGACGGAAAACTAGATGGCAGTTATCCGCTAGATTTTGGCAGGCACGAGAAAACCAACTTTAATCCAAGAACACGCGTTACTATGAGCTGATGACACTAGAGTATAAGATCAGAAAACCCCAGAATCTTGCAACTTTT
>JASAND010008869.1:0-12398 GCA_030248195.1 Trissonchulus latispiculum | reverse complement strand
TTTTCCGGTTCTCCCGCTTTGACGTCTGGTAAGGGGGTTTTGTAGCTTTAATAACAACAGATAGAAAAAATTTTGCCTATGAAAACCATATATATTCTTGGAGTACGCAACAAAAATAAGCCGATAGGCTAGTTTTTATGCCTCCCAGAGCCGGAAAAAATTTTTGACGGGGGCCAAAGTCAGTCAAAACGCTAAAATGGCCAAAAAGTATGCTTCAATGTCACCTTAATAAGTCAGACTGGGCTATATATGGGGCAATACTGCCTATATGGCTAAATAGGACACATATCAGGGTCGTTCAATTGCTATATGATTTTCCTGCCGGGGGCGTAATTTTTGGGTACTGGCCTGCCAAAGTTGGTGAATTTTGGGTCCAACTTTGAACTTAGTTTTTTCGCTTCATTTTGCGACCTGGAAGGCTCAAATCTTGTGTACAAAGGTTTTTGCGGACGGAGAATCGATTCCCGATATCAGTTTTTCTGCCCGACTGACCCAAGTTGCTGGGCTGGTTCCACTTTGCCGTCTGGAGGGTCATGTCGGCAACCGTTTCCTGGAGGTCCATACTAGGCTCTACTTGGCCTCTCAAAACTTTCTCTATAGGGGTTTTCTGGTGCGCCCAGCTCATTTCCGGTGTCCGTTTTGCCGTCCGACTTATCCATCTTGCTGGGCTGGTTCCACTTTGCCGTCTGGAGGGTCATGTCGGCAACCGTTTCCTGGAAGTCCATACTAGGCTCTACTTGGCCTCTCAAAACTTTCTCTATAGGGGTTTCTGGTGCGCCCAGCTCATTTCCGGTGTCGGTTTTGCTGTACAACGCACCCATTTTGCTGGGCTGGCTCCACTTGACCGTCTGAGGTGTCAGGTCGGTAAGGGGTCAGGTGGTCCAAAATAAAATTTTTCAAAAGTGGTCAAATTTGGTACCAACTGAAAGCCCTAAGCGCGCTGACCAACTTTTGTCATAGAATCGCATGCTCAAAGTGGCTGTAGAGTGCTGTGGTGGGGTGGGGTGGGGACTTAGGCGATTTTCGGTCAAAAATGAAATTTTTCAAAAGTGGTCAAATTTGGTCCAACTGAAAGCCCTAAGCGCGCTGAGCAACTTTTGTCATAGAATTGCATGCTCAAAGTGGCTGTAGAGTGCTACGGTGGGGTGGGGTGGGGACTTAGGTGATTTTCGGTCAAAAATAAACAAACAAACACCCATCTCCTCTCAAAAATGAAATTTTCTCAAAAGTGGTCAAATTTGGTTCCAAACGAAAGCCCTAAGCGAGCTGAGCGACTTTGTCATAGAATAGCATGCTCAAAGTGGCTGTAGAGTGCTGTGGTGGGGTGGGGTGGGGACTTAGGCGATTTTCGGTCAAAAATGAAATTTTTCAAAAGTGGTCAAATTTGGTTGGTTGGTTGGTTCTTTTTTGCGCATACATATGTAAAAGAATGGAAAACAAGAACCAAAAATGCTCCTTCGTCGCATGTAAAATACATATGAGTACTCTCAGGCAGGTTGTACAAAAGCGGAAACTAGCCTGTAAAATGCATATGAGTGGCGTTGAGGTTGTAAATTAAGGAAAACAAGTTGCAACGGCTTAACATATGAGCCTGTCCTACAACGAGGCTCATATTGGCGTCCCAAAACCCCCCCCCCCCCAATGTCAGAATATAATTTGTCGATATTTGACCTTCATATAAATAGCACGTATATAAAGCTTTTCATTACAAAATTGTCCTTCACACATCTTGCCGCTAAGACATTATACTGTGCATACGCATTATACGGCATGCCACTTTGCGCTCTGACTCAGAGCCATGTGGGGAAAGCATTACGTATGTGAGAGTAGTGTGTGTCATAGTGTTCCGAGAATACAGTAGGTGTGTACTGTACTATAGTGCTTCCGGAAATAGTAGGTGCCATGGTGTTTCGGGAAACATCAGCTTGCAGGTACAGTTCAACTTGAGGTGTCGCAGTTCACTTCGTTCTGTCCATTTCTTTCAAGCCACAATGTTAACATGTTATGTCTATTCATTCGTTTTTTTCCTTAATATGATGACCTGATGATCTTTAAGAAGGCTGCACTGTGACGCCAATATGAGCCTCGTTGTAGGACAGGCTCATATGTTAAGCCGTTGCAACTTGTTTTCCTTAATTTACAACCTCAACGCCACTCATATGCATTTTACAGGCTAGTTTCCGTTTTTGTACAACCTGCCTGAGAGTACTCATATGTATTTTACATGCGACGAAGGAGCATTTTTGGTTCTTGTATACATATAACGTACATATATACAACGTATATGTATATATATATATATATATATATATATATATATATATATATATATATATATATATATATATATATATATATATATATATATATATATATATATATATATATATATATATATATATATATATATATATATATATATATATATATATATATATGTAACAGGCATGAGCATGTTGGATACATTGGCTGGGGTCGGGTCATATATATACACTAGCGTAGCCAGAAATAATATGGGGGGGGGGGGAGGAATGCAAAATTTTGTCCGGGGATCTGGAGGCTAAGCCCCTAGATATACGCATACTGAAGATATTTTTATTTTTCGCCCTTCGTGGAATTTCTACAGAGCATTCTTTGAAATTAAAAATTACTTGAGGCCCAGCACCAGCAGTAGTATATACGTATATATATATGATGTAGAAGCTGGACAAATTACACCAATGGTATATATATATACGTATATATTTTGTACTCATTTTTTGAAATCAGCGACCTGAATTTATCCTAAGGACAGCTTCGGAACCAAATCAGAGACAAAGAGTTTTTCAATTCGTAATGGGCTAAATTTATATATCTGATGCCATCCGAATCCCAGCCAGAATAAGTGACATTTTTGGGTCGTAGACAATGCAGAAGGGTCGGGGATCTTTGCTTTATGGTTTGTTATTGTTGATGATCTGAATTCGTTCTGCTGCGAACACTGGTTTTTCTTCCGTTATTTTTCTAGCTGAGCCGATTGTTGAATCAGCCTTTAAGTCGGCCGACGAATCTGTGACACTAATTCATTGTGACGTGGGAGCCAGAGATTTGTGAGTAGTTTTTTTTTCCAATTGTTGCAAAGTTTGTCCACCGCTGCCATCCTTTGGGCGGGCATACATAATACGAATTCTGGCTATCTTTCCTGGGGTAGAATTTCTGCAGCCTCACCCCCAGATACATATATACATGGAACACAAACGTTTTTTGTTCTGGTCGGGTGGTCTACGACGCTCGTAAGACCTTTTGATCTTACAGTCGGTGGTTCGATTCCCAGAGGTCACAAAGCTTTCTCGACTCTAGCCAACCCAGTTATCCATCCTTTGACTGGACGGTAAATGGATACCACTACGGTGGGAAGGTAACAGGAGTCCTGTGTAGAAGGGCGGCTTACAGCTGAGAATCTGGGGATGAGCACCGGCACCTTATGTCCTGTGGCAGGACCGATTTTCGATGGGTAAACCATTAGCTTTTTACCCCGGGGGAAGCGGAGGGAATGTGTCTGAGTATTTCCCATTTTATGTGTGAATTTGTTTTAATATGTAATGTGTGTACATATGTATGTACACCATAATATATTTTGTTTCAGCTGGAAAGACCCCAACTGTCCCTTTAGAAAGCATGACCTTTTGAAGCTCACCGCAGTACCTACTCTACTGAAATGGGGCTCTGTAAGTCTATGGGAGTCTGTGTATTAATACTTATTATTACGACGATTACGAAATATAAGAACAAGATAAGCCGGTTTTTATCCAATGTTTTCTTCTCATCAATTGAATGATATGGCAGAGAATGCAATCGAAGTACATACTTATGTTCACGTATTGAGAGTTCAAACTTGCTATTATTTCCACTGAATTGTTGAGAAAAACTGCTAGCTCCAGGTCGTTCATTTAGGGAATTTTTACTTATATTTGAGCAGGATGGAAATGACCTCCTTACGGCCAAGTCTGAATGATTGACCCGGATTTGTAAACAATTCTTTGCGTTTGTGATGGTAAACCAAAACCATACGTTAGAATCTTTGTCGGTTGGATTAAACTCAGGGATGCACCGGGTCCAAGATTTAGCTTCATAATAGAACGAATTGAGAAAATTTTTGAAAAGTTCGATTTGGTTCTCTTCTCCTTCAACGTTCGGCCAGAGTGGTTCTCCTAGACCCTGGTTTTTTGGCGGCCCCGATAATCTGCAATTAAAATTGATTGCATGTGAAATGTTGCCCGGTCCCACATACCCGGCGTTACCAGACTTTGTATTCTACCTATTTCTTAGCAAGGATAGTTTTTCGTATATTTTCTAGTACGTATGATGTTCAAAGGGTCAAAACTGAAAGGGAATATGGGGGGGGGGTTACACCCGCCCGAGCAGGTGACAGCGAGGCAAATAGGTTGAAGATTTCTATGACGTTTCTACCAAAACTGTCTGTGCTTGGTCTGTATACTATTTTCCAACTTTCAAAACAGTGCAAAATTGGTGATTCTTTCTTTTTCTATCGAAAAGATTTTTGTGTCGACTTTACATTTTCTGCCTATTCTTATTTATCAGTCTGGTTTTTTATGGCTTTTTCTGGTATTTTTTAGGCTCAGCGTTTGGTGGAGGAACAGTGTTTTGATGAGACCTTGCTCAAAATGATGCTAGAAGACGAAGACTAAAAAGCTGTTTTTGTTTCCTTTTTTGTTAATTTATAATTATGGTATTTTTTTACTTACTCATTGTATATTTTTCATTCCAATTATTTTGTGTCATACCTATGTACGTTTGATTGTATTTTTATTAAAATCATTCACTGTCAATAAATCATGACTTCAGCAGATGGCAGTACTCGTTTGTAGGTTTTGTAGTGTGCATAGCTGAAGCAATAGGTGTGCTCTAAATCTAAGTTTTGCTAATTTCTAGGTAGGAACGAGCACAAATGGGCTGATTTTCCAATTTTTTCATTTGTCATTAGTTCTAGTTTACGTTGTCGTTTTTCGCTTAGATATTAATTTTATGCATCAGGACTCAGGAGATGGCAAATCAAGCGGCTAAAAGCCTTAGTCCGAGAAGAACTGGGGCTTTCCCTCCGATCTTTCTGCATCCTATTTTCTCCGACATGTCTAGTGTTGGTAAATAAGAAAATTTTGCGGGCCGAATTTCTACGTGCCGAACGGCCCGACGTCTCAAAAACGACCCGAACTGCAACTTGCTTTACGTCTAATTTCAACTTATTTTGCGGCTATTTTTATGTCTTACATTTTTCACAAACAACAAATAGCAATAACAAGTGGCCACTGGTCAGCCGATTACGTGTTTGGTAATTATTACATTGTTATGCAGAAGTCCACACATTATCCATATACAAATCCAAGCTTCCCTCCTACTCCACTCTTAACCTTATGTTATAATTCCGATTCCATTGTTTTTCGCAGATGCTGTCCTACTTTTTCTGAAGCTTTTCACTTCGTCAAACTAATGTCTATTGTGTCAAATTTGTCCACGTGCTTGATTTTGACATAAAGGTTTAATTTACGTGACCAATAGCAGGGATGAACTAAACCAAATTTCACTTAGTTTGTTTAACAAGGTTCTGGATGTTGGTTAAGTTTCGAATTAGCAATTACAATCGCAAGCAAGAGCACTGCGTCTTAAACTACGAACGATTCATTCCTTACATCAATATCAATACCATCAAACCTAATTATATAAGCGAATGTTTTCATTCCCATTGTTTTGCGACAACTGTTCACACACACATATATATGTAGCTTCTACACCCTTCTCATAGACGTAACTTAAAAAGGATTAGGTATATCCAATAAGTAGCCACCATATAACAACGTTAAGGTGGTGGTTTCCTTTTGTGTAAATTTGGACCTATAGGTAGGTTTCAATTCTTTATGAAAGTAGATGAAACTTTCCAAATATGCTATTTTGGTGCTCTAACATTTTTAGGTGAAAAGAAGAAATTTTCGGTTTTTGGCATTATATATATATACTCTCAGTAGATACTAGATACATCAGATTGGTTGTTATGGATGGAAAGAGAGTTCAAAAACGAAAATTTTTGCTTTTACAACTTTCGAGCTATCTCTATTGGTTAAGTCAGTATAAGCCGAAAACGAATTTTGGGGTCAAAAAACGGCCATTTTCGAGGAAATCAGTTTTTTCGAAATTACTGCCAAATCGTACGGTCAATTTTCGTTTATTTATGCTCAATCGATACGCGATCTAATTGCCCATTTTATCAATGCCTATTACCTATGATTCGTTGCCTTAAGCTAGAGATTTAGCCGAAAAACCATTTTGGCAAAATTTGTTTTGAACATCGATTTCTCAAAAACTACCCAATGGAATTGCCTGATTTTTGGCTGGATGAAAATTCGCCCCATTGCGGAGGGACATTTTTATTGGTTTGGGCTAAAACATCTCCAGTTGCGACAAAACTGAATACAAAGTTACGAAACTTCGTGTCACCGCACATTTACCGGATTTTCTGGAGTATTAAGGGTTGTTAAGCCAAATCCAAACAAACGTCCCTTGGCCCATATGTCCTTCACATCATGGCACAAGAAAAAATTTTGGCCGATTCTACGGTTTTGGGAAATCGACGTTCAAAGGTTTTAGGTCTGTATTCAGAGTATTAGATGTCAGTATGCCAGAAAATTTTTGCTAGTTTTGTGGTAATTTTACTAGTTTCGTAATCTCACGGGAATGTGCAGGTTATAAGCTTTAAAATGATGTATGAAGCACTTTCCAACTCCAAAAATAGCGAAAGTTATAGCTTTTCAAAAAATCACCACAAAAGCACTGCACAAAAGGACACCGCCACCACCTTAAACCGCCAGATACCGGCACAGCTCAATTCTAACTTCCATTACGTGTAATTAATCATCTTAAAACAAAGCCATTGAAAATCCGTAAATGAAATTTTGCTTGTAGACTTGAAATTGCATCGAAATTCACTGAAATATTGCCACTTACTGTGTAAAATACCGGCCCGCCAAAGGCCCGCGGGCCGGTGGCGGGCCGCCTGTTTGTAATCTTGCGGGCCGGACCGTCGCCGAAAATCCAGGCCCGCCCGGCCCGAGCCCGCGGACCGCCACCAGCCCGCGTCACAACTCTAGCCATGTCCTATCCGAGTAGGTCGTACATTTCAACCCACTTAGTTGCTGTTGATCTTCTGGTGGCAGCTGTAGTTGGCCCGCATGACATTGGTTGTCCTGGAGGAGACTGCAGAGTTGGTGAATAACCTCACGTCAGAACAGAACTGCCTGTTGTTTATGTTTTCTGTCCGTGACCTTCGTCTCTCCGCTAGTGTTGTCCGTCAGGTTGGCCGTTGAGCGATGGCTGGCCAATGGCCGACTGTTGGCCATGCTTAAATTTATTGATTTTATGAGTCAACTGTGTTGTAAAATTTAATTTTGCTACATAACATCGTGCACATTAGAGTTGGGACCGGTTCCACTAGAACCGGTTGGAACCGGAACCGGAACCGAACCGGAAGGAATTTTAGAACCGGTACCGGAACCGGTAGGATTTGGAACCGGCCGGTTCCACTCTTAAAAATGGACTTGAACTAATTTTTTTGCAGGAGTTTAAATTTTGCAAAAGCTGGATTTTGTTTTTGTGGTTGCCATTCACTGTTGCCATTCATATTGTCTTTTTCAAACTAGTGACTGAAATTGAAACTAAAAATCTAGTTTGAACTGAAACTAAACAAATTTTGACCTGAAGGCGAAATATGTAGGATGAGACTGATAATAATTAAAAGTTTCAAACTAAACGTGAAATGAAGGTACAATTATTGGAACTGAAACTGAAGCTGAAACTCCATAGAATAAATTTAGAGCCTAAACTGAAAAGGACACAGCTTCAGCTTCCATTGAAGTTGACACAAACTCCCCGCTTCCCCTTTTCAGGCGCTCGAGGCAGGGTTTTTTTTGGTTTTCGGATTTGCGTCAACCTTGCGTCCCGCTAAATTTAAGTTGCGTCCCGTTAAGAAATTTTGCGTCCAGGCAGAAATCTTGTTTTAGCGTGTTTTTTAGTGCAAAAATTGTTTTATTTATAAAAATTTCGATAATTTCTTTAGTGCAAAGCTATTTAGACTATTTAGAAAGCTGATGCTGCTTAACGGTAATGCACGATTACAGGACTACCTACCAAGAATATAGATGCGTCCAACATACACGACGGGGGGTCTGGGGGGCGGAGTCCCCCAGAAGTTGAAGAATTTTTTGAAATTACAGAATAATCCGTAATGGAAATGTTTAAAAAGATTTTATTTGGCGTCTGTTGCAGAACTTAGTAATTTTCGATATATATATATATTATTGACACACATTATTCCGATATTTCAATGTTAGTTAAACTAATTAAAGTATTAAAAATTTATGAAATATTTAGGAATATCATTGAGAAGAAAGGTAGCAAACATTAAAACATACATTCGGTTTCGCAAACTTTGACAACTGGTGATCCTTAATAGCAGGATTATTGCAAATGAGCACCGGGGGGTCTGAGGGGCGGAGCCCCCCAGAAGTTGGAGATTTTTCGAAATTACGGATTAAATCCGTTGTGGAAATGTTTAAAAAGATTATTTGGCAACTGTTACATCTATTCTAACTAAAGCTCCTAACGCTAATGCATTTTTTGTGTTAATTGCATCTGTGAATTCTTGAATTTTGAATAAACTCAGTATAAAGTCAATAGAGAAGCGTGTATGCCCCAGGCAGCCTTATTCAACTGCAAAACAGTGAAGCATTTGTAAATACTATTAACGTTAGTTACAATAAATGGATAGTGAATTGCTCGTACATACTACATAGGTCTTTTGTATATGAAAATTTCAGAAAAATGGTAATCTTGCATTATTTTAAGTTGCCATTTGTGTATTTTTTGCGAAAAACGTTTTTTAGAAGAACCAAAAAATTTGGATATTCTGCTTCTGCTGCAGTTACAAATTTTGTTAATTTCGGGTTTTACTTTAGTACTAATCTTGATCCTGCCTGACCTGTTGAATGAGAACAATATAAATGTATAAATATATATAAATGTATATAAATGCACCTAGTAATCTCTATGTATTTATTGACGTGAAATTTATGAGTTAGAAAAAATCTGATATATATGGATGCAGGTGGACAACAACTTAACAAATAACATTGAGTAACATTGAGACATGACCTTGCACCTTGGCATTCCATGACAAAGTGGGAAACACCGGGGGTCTGGGGGCGGAGCCCCCAGGACCCGAAGAAAATTTTGGAAAAAACGGAAAAATTGGTAATGGAAACATTTAAAGTTTTTAGTAAAAACTTTTTACTCTTACAAAAGTGAATTTTCTCCCGAAATAATGTTGCGTCTAGCTTGCGTCCCGCTAAAATTTCATTGCGTCCAGATAAGAAACTTTGCGTCCAGACGCACATCTGGACGCAAAAAAAACCCTGGCTCGAGGCACGTTTCGGGTTTCGCTGAAGCCGAGGCATAGAATTAAGAGAAATTTCAAATGTTTCTTTGAATCAACATTAGTGACATTATTCCGTCTGTTAAGACAAAAATTAAATGTTAAACATGCTTGAAAAATTAAGAACATGTGTTGTAAGGGAAAATTTCTACTTCCTTTATTCTGGAAGGAATTTCGTAATTTTTTGTTTTCATGCTTCTGATTTTTCAAATTTTGTTAAGTAATTTTGTGTGTATTACAAAATGCAGTTGTGAAAATGTCTCTAAATTAATTTTAACGAATTTTTGAAATTTTGTGTTCTAAAATTCCAATTGTAATTGATGAAAGACGGTCACTTTCGTTCGGACGTGAACGATACAGCGCCTAATGAAAACTTTAACCAGCTTACATATTTGAATAAAAACCTCATAGAAAAGATGAGAGCCCGATGGCATGTAGTCGGAAATTAAGTATATCTTCTCAAAAAATTGGTAAATGGAAGGTGGTGTTGTCAGCACGCAAGATTTAAGCAACATTTTTTTAAAAATAGTAAATTTTACAGGAGTAGAAAACTTCGAAAGTTGAGTACTTATTTTCTTATTTTTAAGCTAATTCGGCAACGGAAACGAAAGTCAATCCAAGTTCAAATAATGGAACAGCCTGTAGAAGTAATCTGTTAGCTATTTTGTGTAATCAATCTACTGTATAGATATAACTAGTCTAAATATAACTTTAATATATATGTTCTTCTTTCCAATTTGGCTTTCATCTTTTAAATATTTTAAATGCATTTAAATGTTTTGGAAACTATTTGCTTATTTAGAGACACTGTACTCTTTTTAAAGAAATAAAAATTTAAGCTCCAGTATAGCTCAATTCTCAGCACATTTTGTTTGTGCAGTTTACAAGATTCTGTTCAGTAGGCACTGTCTGCATTTAGATGCTCAGTAGATGCACAGTTCTCACCGTTAATTATCGAAACAATTTGTTCGACCATACTAAAGTTTTAATTTTTTACAAGTTTTAGTGTATATTGTACATATAGTAACAGCATTTGTAATGGAGCAAATTCAAAGTAAGGCAAAAACTTTAAAATTCAAAGTAAACAAAAAGGTTTAACCCAGTTGGTTATTATTGTATTACCTATTCCAATTGTTTTGCAGTACTGCTTTATAATTTTGATTGTATAACCCTTGCTGGGGGCCTGCATCCAATATTAAATAATGTTAAAATGTAACTAAGAATTTTGGGATCTTTTGCGCTTTTCCCCCCCAGCCCTAACTTTTGATTTTTTTGACCAATAACTTTGAAATTTCGTGTGGGTGCATACTGGAGGCTGGTGAATTCAAAAATTCAAAAATTTTAAAATTTTAAAAAATTTTAAAAAATTTTAAATTTTTGTTTGGTAAGGGACCAAGGAGAACCAAAAAATTTTTGAAAAAATTTTGCTGAAAACTTGTATAAAGGGTTTTTCTGGATCTTAAATCTGAAATCCGCTATTCGATTCAGCTTTTTGTTAGCTCAGTATAAGCTTACATGTTAAGCATACATCTTTAGCTTATACTGAGCTAACAAAAGGCTGAATCGAAAAACGGATTTCAGATTCGTGCTCAGCACCCCAGAAAACGCCTGTATGCAAGTTTTCAGCAAAATTTTTTTCAAAAAACTTTTTTGGTTCCCCTTGGTCCCCCCTTACCAAACAAAAATTTAAAATTTTTTAAAAATTTTTAAAATTTTAAAATTTTTGAATTTTTGAATTTACCAGCCTCCAGTATGCACCCACACCAAATTTCAAAGTTATTGGTCAAAAAAAAATCAAGAGAGCTGGGGGGGGGGGAAAAGCGCAAAAGATCCGAATTTTGTACTTGGAACCGGGAACCGGAAGCTAGAACCGGAACCGGAACCGGTACTCTAGAACCGGAACCGGAACCGGTTTTGAAAATTGGAACCGGTCCCAACTCTAGTGCACATGTTGTATTATGAATGTTACATTAGATATATACTGAAGATTTTCTGTTTACCTGCAGTAGGTGTTAAAAACTTAGCTCTAAATTTTCGATATATAAGTCCGTACCCATTTATTCTGGATAGCGATATTTATCAATAAAATTTGTGAATTGCTTGTCAATTTCAATTGTGCTAACAAATTAGTTTTTAGATTTGCCTAGAGCTCAACGTCTCATTAGTCATCAATTTATTGCAGTCTTCCAGCAGAATTAAAACAGACCGATTGGAGCTATGTAAGCGTTTGGAAAACCTATTTTTAATGAAGTTCAATTAAGTTGATAATTAAGCACGTTAGGATAAAAATAGTAAATTTCAGCTATGTACGTTCAACGTTGGCAAATAAAAAACGGAAAAATGGCTTACGGTCAAGCAATAGCAAACGGCCAACCAGCTGCCAACGGCCAGCCAGTTGGCTGTTGGTCGGCCGTCGGCCAAAGGCCGGTCAATTAGCTGGCCAACTTCAAACCCGGCCAAGCCAAGCCAACCAGAGAAAATTTCGGCCAATCCCAACACTACTCTCCGCCTCTTGTGCACCAGCTGAAGGACTGCGGAGAGCAGAACAACCTGGGGCCAGTTTCATAAAAATGTTATCGAGTTCTCGAGTCTAGTAGCTAAACTACGCTGGAAGTTTTCGAGATCCGCAAGCCGCATTGAAAGTCACGCTGAAAAAGTTCTCGAGTTATCGAGTCAAGTTCTCTGGTCGATTTCGACCAGAAAAAAATTCGCCAACTTGATACTTACTCGAGATATTTTTGAAAATCTAAATTTGTAAATTTTTTTCTTTCAATAACTTCTGTAATTGACTCAATAAATCACCATAAAATTTTCCGTAGATACTTTTACATAATATTTTAATAGAGAAGAGGCTTTTCTCACTGAAAACAAACTGCTCGAGAACTCGCGACGGTTTTTTATGAAAATAGCCCCTCTGGTC
>JASAND010008867.1:0-17105 GCA_030248195.1 Trissonchulus latispiculum | reverse complement strand
TCTTGCTCTTTCTAAATAATTAATAATTAAGCATTTCACGGGGAATGACCGGCTTCCCCATTAATTAATCTAATTATTGTTAGTAGTTTTGTTTAATAATAGTTTTGTTTAGTAATGATTGCTTGGCAATCATTACTCACACGGCTTTCTCAAAATTACAAAGTTCTCAAAACTGCCAAAATTCTGCGCTATAAACTGAGTTTTAGATGCATAAAACTCACAACAAATTCTCGTTTAAATTTAGTTAATCTGGTACGTTTGAATTAACAGTTAGCAGTATAGGTCAATCAGTATTAATTAGAGTTAGTTTCCATCTACATTGTTTGTAATTATGTCTGTTTTTAGGATTAGTTAGATGATTGTGTGTTTGTGTATGCATGAATTGCACGAATGGCATTGTATTGGCTTCTACGATTGTATGCGCGTTGACTCGCGGAAACTCCTTCTGTCCGATGAGGGTTGTGAGCATCGCTGGAGTGATCGAGACTCAGATCTTAAGCAGGAATGAGGTGTATGTGTGATTTGTATGAATGATTGCATTTCTGTTAATAGGAACGTGTTCTAGTCTGAATGTTGCATAAGTGAGGCACAAGTGGTTATTAATTTAGGTATTGTATAAATGTTGCTTAATTGTGTCTAGTTAGCAAATAAGGTTACGTAGTTCGCCATTAGGTTACCTAAAATCTTAGTATGGATATTTCATGTAATGTAATTGTCGGTAGTATCCGGGCAAGTGATCGTCTAAATGGTTAATGATTCTCTGTATGCATGGTCCGTATGGAGTGCCAGAATTATACTAGAATTCCTATAGTACGCAGGAAAAACAGTACTAAGTAATGTAGTTTAGGTTGCAAGTCTTGTGCGTATGTCTGGTAGTTTGTGAATAATTGGTTACGTAAGGAATCTAGGATTAGGTTTAGTTTAGTAAATATGCAAATGAGGTTAGGGCTATAGGATCTAGAGTCACGGGGACTCCGTATCAGGTCATCATCAGTCTGAATCTGGATATCCTCGATTCGTCCGCGTAAGTCACTCTTTGTCAAGAGTGCGGACGAATCGCAAGAAAGGAATCCGCCAAATGGTCAGTCTCGCTGCCAAATTAACACAAGTTAAGTTGTAATAAACGTAGGTTGTAATTATATTTGTTGTATCCTTGCTTCCGATGTCGTAGCACACTGTTATTACCATTTCTAATCGAATTAGTCCCGTCTGATCCATGTTTCATTCCTAATAATGACCGCAATCGCGGCCTAACACCATTTCATGTCGGTGTTCACGTTTAAAGACAAACTAGCAGGATCTTTTTATGTAAAGGTTAACAAGGTTAAAAAATCCACCTTACTCGTTTAGTAACTAATGTAAAACCTATCCATTATAATTATCTACAAATGGCAATAGTGGGTCTTGACAGACCAGTGATTCTAGCTAATATTAAGCAATAGCTGGTAGTATACCTGAAATAAGCAAATCAACCATTAGTTACGTAAGTATTATGGATAGATTACTAGAACCATCTTCTGATAAAGGTTAAAATTACAGTTTTACGAATTCAATTAGTTTTCAACATTCGATATTTGCCAAAATAGGGAGTTGTTACCTTCCCTAGGTAGAACCTAATAAAAACAGAGGTTCTACGGTAAATTATGAGGTTTTCGTTAGTTTTGTGCATTAACTCTCTTTTAACTCGCTTATATTGGCCATAAACAGGAAGTTGTTACCTTCCTTATTTAGAACCGTGAAATCAAAAGCCCTGCGATTCAAGTATTGTGTTTTCTTCCAACTCGCGTGATAATCAATTTCTAATCGGTTAATATGTGTTAAAGACAGGGAGTTGTTACCTTCCTCGTCAGGAATCGAAGAGCAAGAATCCTAAAACTGATCATTTTAACCAATTCAATGTTTCTTGTGTTAATCGAATAAATGGGTACCTATGTGCCCTTAGGACCCAAAACTGCGTTAACTTCGTGTAATAAGTTTTAATCGTACAGAAGCAGACTGTACAAAGAGAAATTAACCTGAAATCATATTTTCACATTGAAGTTGCAATTTCTTGCGTAAGAATGCAAGAAATTGTACAAAAAAGTTAGTGTTTTACTTAAAATCAACTCAAGTGTTGTGACTTTGTTAAAATCATTCAGAACTCGTGATAGTCCGCCTAAATCTCAAATTTTCATAACGATTTAGATTTTCGCAAGTTTATTCCATTTTCAGAAAGCCAAAATGTGAGTAATGGTTGCTGGGTTTGAATCCCGCACCATAATTATGTACTAATGGGTTTTAACCCATTTGATTCAGGTGCGGTCAGTGAGAAGGATTGATCCTGTTCCATCTGAAGTCAGTCTGTCAGTCCAATTTGGATCTTATCAGTATTACAGCAGTGTGTCGAATCAGATTAATCAGAAAGAAGGATTGAATCGTATCACAGTGGAACCAGTCAGTTTAAGGTACATTGGAGTCGATAGAGTTGGATTTATAAGCCAGAGCAGAGACAATCCCAAGCGGAGCACCAGAGTCAATAGTGGGACCTAAAACCTAGTGAAGTGAACGTAACATTCTTTCGGATCATTGTAAATTGATTCTTATACTTTCGATTTAAAAAGATGAATCTTTTCGAGCTTATCATCAGTCTTATTGAAGGGGTTGTTACCCCCTGCCCCTGGGCCTAATTTATTCAGTGTTCATCAAGTCAATCGGGATCAGAGAATTTAAAGAAGAGATTAAATTAAACTTCACCTGTACTAACCCCATAAACGGACCAGGAACCTCCCCAACCGGACCCCCCTTGTGTTTGACCCTTGGCGACCGAATAGCATCCGAAAGTGCTATTGTTACTAGCATTTCGGGCTCACCCAAAGACCGGAAACCTCGCACTACTAACCCCTTTAATCTAGTTAATTTAAATTGTTCAGTAGCTTGTTTTAATTGGTATTGTATTGTCCTTTAGTAAGGAGGACGGAAGAAGAGTTATAATCTAACCACACGAACACAAGCATATAAGGACTGCACAGTGCACAATAGAGTTTAGTAATAGGCTAAACACTTGGTTAGTTAGTCAAGAAAGGAAAGAAAGAGGAATATAGCAGAGTTGAGTTTAGTTATAGGAACCTTGTCCCTATCAACCATTAATAATCTGGGTAAATCAGATACTGGCAACTCTGGCAAACCACTGTTGTTTGTCTAATTGTTTGTACAGCATATAGTTTGTGATTCGTAACTTGTCTTATCCCCTGTACGCACTGTAATAATCCTGTTCATTGTTTACTGTCACTATTATCGCTGCTAATATCATTATTGCTATCATTATTAAATTGTTGTGTCCTAATACTGAATCCACTTACTAGGACATAAGGGTCAGATCAAGATTTGGATTCATAGCCCCTGCACAAGTAAGTGTTTAAATTGAACCCTTGGTCCCGACGAAGACATCACCATCATCGTTCTAGAATCTTGATTTGGCAATCAACATTCTCAATCAGTGTTCTTTGATACAGACCTGATTCATCTATCTAGAAACGGCAAGTGTCGACCCCGCTTGCTACTGCTATCCCTTGGATCCCCTTCCTCTTCAAACGAACTCACGCCTAGACCCCGTCCAGGTTGACCGCAAGGAATCTTTGGTTCTGGACAAATCACCTTCCGAAGATCCTGTGCCTGAGTTTATCCTCACCGATAAACGAGTCGACCTTCCGTGTACTCGAAGTGGTTGATACCCAGAGTCAGTCGTGATAGACTGTTGCGGAATTTGGAATCCCGATCTTCATTACATATATCGGTATGTTTGCGATCACAAGAACGAGGGGAGGGCTTAGGCTGAGAAAAGTTATCACCTTAGTTTGACACTACAAAATAAAATAAGTCTGGAGAATATCACGCCACATAAAAGTGCCGACAAATGTTCCTGAATTACTACTGCAGTGCAAATCAGGTGCAGCTGTATAGCAAAGTACAAGTTCAGGTTCGCACGAACCGCAATAGATTGATTGTTAAAGAGCATTGTGAATGGCAAATGTAGTGCACGTGCACGCGGAAGGCAAGTGCCAGCAAACTAAAAGGCTGCTAAAGTCTGGTACACATAAACGTTGGGAGTCCGACTGCAAAGAAAGAAAAGCTATGCTAAACCATCGAACCAACAAACGTTGGACCTTAAGGTTGCTATCAAGGATATTAAAATAAAGAAAAAAATTGTATTTGCGTTTTCTTTCAGCAAAATCTCTAAGTCAAAAAGCTCTTGTGTTCAATCTGAATTTAAAAATTATGACGTGAAGCAGGCAGTCATTTACCGCATGCTTTGCTTTGAATTTAACTGTGTAGGAATACAGCTCTGAAAAGGCCACAAAATTTTATACACTCATCAAGGATTTGCTATTTAGTTAAAAAGAAAATTTTAATATATACGCGCAGGCCAAGGTTATCAACATCTACACGATGGTTTAGGTTGGCTATCTTTGACGCATGAGTTTAAGCTGACTTAGCACTTTTATATAATTGGTTCAGCGGCTGCATACATGTACGACGGACGTATGTTTAATTTATGTAAAAGTTGAAGTTACAGCCTTTCCCAGTTAGTCCAGTACGTGGGCAAGAATGTACACAAGATCTGGGCTGGACACAATAAACGTAATTTATAGAGATATTCTTGCTCTACTCTTGTAATATATTGCTGCTTTTAAACGGCCGTTTACCACATTTTTCTGCATCATCGATTAAAGTATTTAAGCTACGCCTATTCCTGTTTTTTCCCAATGCTCATTTTTGACCCATGCAAACTTTAATCTTTCTTTGAATTTACGTGGGCGTACTTCATGCGTGGTTGTTGCTTTCTCAATCTGAAGGATAGAGCAAAAGTACGAAAGCTTAATCTAGGTTTCAAAGAATGAGGGACTTTAGCTGAAGTCTAGCATCACTTAAGATTCAGAAAAATCAATGTTTTTCAACCTTCTGGCTTGTTAGAGGATGACACCTAAATTCAGTCAAGTTCAGTGATTCCAATCTTAGCCAGCCAATAGCTGAAATTTGGAAACTGAATTTTCAAATTTCAGCTGTCTATTTCTGACATCTCTGTTGTATTTCAACGCATGATTGCATAATAAGCAATAGATGCCATATTAAGTGTAATGTAAAGGTGGGTTGGGTAAAAAACTTGAAAACTGCAATCTGAAGTTTCTGACTAGTTTTAATACAAAATTTCAATGTTTGCATGAAACAGTGTATTGTGTTATATATACACAGATGCTTGACAGAGAAAAATGTGTGTATATTTATTGGTATCAGTCTAAGCCAGGTCTGTTTTTACCTTGTCTGTATTTTTGTTACCACCAGAACCCCATATTCATCGTTTCAGCTGAATTTCTGGTATGTTATAGCTGGCGGGAAAAATAGCCTTGTTTTCCCTACGATTGAAACGTTTTGCTAAAAAAGATTTAGCTTTTACAATAGTTTCAACTGCTAGTGTTTGCGCTACGGTTATATATAGAGCAGAGCCCTGTTCGGTAGCTTATATTACAAGCTAAAACAGCAATAACGGTTGATTTTATTTTAATTTGAACTTAGTTTGGCTAATCGTCCTATCCCCTTTCATTTTGCTTCTGCTAATTAGAGGTTACCGGGATATCTTGTGCATTAAACAATCTCGGTTTTGAATCTCATAAGATCAGTTGATTTTTCTGTTCATACGTGCAGCAGTGATAGATAACTTAAACTTAATTTTCGTTTGAATGCGTATTTATTTTGATTTCAATTTCAACTTGCTTAATTAAAAATACTGGCATTCTTCTCCCGAACGATTTAGATTTGTACACATCGGTTTGTTCTTCTAGTTGTACCTACTGTTTATACTGTCTAGTACATACAGGATCTAGTTTCATTTTAACCTTATTTTTTACTTTGTCAGTCATATCTAGCATTATTTTCCATGTCGGCTTAACCACAGCCAAATGCATGAAAATTTAAGTGGTTCATTTCGAACTCCCTTCTCGCTTTCTTTTCCACTTCACTTCTACAATTCCTGTAAATTCTACCAACTCAGTGAATAGAAAGAAAATGTTGTTTACGTAACTGACTCAGTTGCCACGGAAAGCTCGGGTTTCAGCACTCAAGCAAACATTTCCACAACGCTAGCATGTTAAGCTGTCGTTCAGTTAGAATGTATGTCCCCCGTGTGTGTGTGTAGTATTCTTAATGGCGAACTATATTTGAGTTTTAAAAGAAATTTCTATAGCTAATGCACAGCGTACATAAAAACCCAAAAAGTATGTATATCTAGGCTTAGTTTGTACTTAGATTTATGACCGTAACAACAACGGCTTGCTTGACCCAATTTTTAAGAGCAGAAAATTGCATGGGAGCCTTGAAGCCAGTAACAAAATCAGAATATAATTACCAGTATTGTTAAATATCAGCAACTTCGAAAGGTTGAAATCAGTGCAGTAAACCATTCTCAACGTCCGGGGATGTGGCTCAGTGGTAGAGCGTTCTACTTAATCCAAAGCTCGGTGGTTCGATCCTCGCCCTGGACACTTTTCTTTACATCCTTCAATCCTGATTTCAACCTTCAATTCCATTCCTTCAATTCCATTCCATTCCATTCCATTCCTTCAATAACAACATTATTAGCTTAAACCTTGTAACAAGCTCTGTACATTCATGAAATGGTTAAAACTATCAAATCTATCTTCAGGGGTCAATGTTATGAGCACCCAGACTCGGTTAAGTAGCTAGACTCAAGCCCCGGTTAAATTAATGTGTAAAAACAGCAGAGATTAAACCCAAGTTAACAACTTAAAACAGATTTGAGCGTTGATTGCATCTGCCCCAGAACACGCATTACACAAATTTTCATGTATATACTTAGAATGTCCGTTTCCCTTAAAAGAAGTTTAAGCATAGTCAATGTTAGGGTTTTCCTACGATATTCGTTTACATAGCAGTCATTATCTTTATCTTTCATGTTCCATCAGACAGAGTACTGAATATTAAGAGAGCTTGTCGGATTTGACGAGGTTTATCAGGTATTCCAGCAAACATGGGCACTGCTCTATGGAATAGTGTGATTTAATTAGCTTCAGGCTGTTACCTAATAAAATGCCGTTGTAGAAGTAATTTTTACTGACAAGAACGCTATAGAAATAATTTTTTATGAAACCTACGTGATACTATACTTCTTACATTAAAGTTTCAGTTTTTATACACATATTTAACTTCCTGCTTTTTAATCCCAACTTTAATGATTTCTTCATAAAGCCAATGCTGGCGCAATATTTCCAGTTTTGGTTTTTATTTTGCAGGGACTGCGAGCTGCTTTGACGCAGAGTCAGCTGATTAGAGCCTACGCTTGCTGCAGTCGCTGCTGTTACCTAATAAAACCAGATGTCGGATTACGTCTGCTCGTCAACAGAGGAGGAAAGACAGCGCGAGCGAGAGCTATTTCTCAGCAACAAAGGCAGTGTAACCAAACCTCCTATTCCTAAGAAACCCTCTGCGCCTCCAGCCATGCCACCGCCCCCTCCTCCCTATCGCCACAATAAAATGTCACATATTTATGATACTCTGGTCCCCTTTTCCAAACGTCAGCATCGATGGATGTTCAGAATTGGGTGTCTGGAATTTTTGTTTGGAGCCATAATTTGTGGATGCGGTATCGCGTGTGTGATTGAGACGGCACACTGTCCGTACTATACTGCTATCTGGGTCTGTGTTATTTGCATGACCAATGCTTTTCTTGGTAGGTTCCTGTTCCAATACGTATGTTTAAATATTAAGTACTAAAAGTTGATGGAACTTTCAGTTTTGCCTCATTTGCTTCAAAAGAAGTGTGGACTAAAATTATGGATTACGTCTGGATTATGAATATGAAATTGATCGGTTTGGTTTGTGCTTAATGATTGTAGAATATCCTTTTAAATTCAAATTTAAATTTAAGTAAAATTTAAAGTGCATTCCAAAACTCTTCAGTCAGTTTTCAGAATCTTATTTTGTGAAGCAAGCTAAATTCAATTTGTCATAAAAATGTTAAACAGTTGAAATAATTTCAACATTGCTGCTATTTTATGCATTGTTGGTGCGAAGCTGGGACAGATCAACTTCTTTGTAGCCCATCTGATTTTCTCAGTCCTATCTGTTGTTGCCTTGCTTATTCTCATCATCTTCAGTGTCAAAAATCTTGTGGATCTGCCAAATCCTCTACCTTCCGATGTTCCTTGCATAATTCCCTATGAAGATGCTGCCAAATTGAGAAATATTTACAAATTCATCAGGGAAATAAATTTTTCACAATGTTACGTAGCATTTACCTACAGTTTGAAGCTGGGTGCGAGCCTGAATTCCTGTGTCACCATGTCAGCTGCTTTTGAAAGTGAGTTTACTACTATTAATTCAGTCTTTCAATTTTGAGGTTGATGTTGGTTGAGGTTTAGTGGTGGGAGGGGGTCCATCTGGCTTTCCGCTGAAATTCAGAAATACTTTCTGCACAGGTTTGTAAAGATATGTACCTGGGGCCATCTCCTTGAACCACCCGAATATGCGTTAAAATGTATGTCTAAGATTACTTAGATCAATTTTCTGAAAAACTTAAGAACCCACAAGAAACCCTATGACCCCACCAAAACAACAAATTAAATCTACCTGGTTCTAGATCAAATCTCTAAGGACCTTTTCGTGAATGTGTTAAACGAGTTCAAATTAACCCTTTTCGCGAATGAATTAAAAGAGTTAATTTTAACTCTACTCTACTCAAACCTTACTGTACCCAATCACGAAAAGGCCCTTAGAAACATAAAAACCCCAGAACTCTGGAGATATAATCCCTCGAACTCCCATCAGAATAAAGCTTCAAGCGAAACAAATAGTAGATCAAAACCTATTAAAAAGTAATTTTATCCTGGCACGGGCCATCTAAAAAACTAAAGGTATTTATGTTGATTATTGACACGCAACCCTTGCCGTTATCTGATAGATTCACTCTTAGGTTGGACCCGACCCGACAGGTGAGGTTCGCCGAAGTGAACCAGAGAATCACTTATCAGCTGCTGATCGGCAATAATTGCTTTCACTTAAAGATTTCAGCCAGAGATGAAACCGGGTGACCCGGTGACCCGGTATTTCTGAAAATTCAGGTTTAAGCTTGGAAAAATTAAAAATACTTATATTGGGGTGTGGCGAGTGTTTTTTTACCTTTTTTGACATTTTTCTGAGTCTAAACTAAGAAGTTGGGCAATATGTTTGCTTTCCTTAAAGTACGTTGGAAAGTATGTAAGTATTGTAACTTGTAAGTAAACCGGAAAAAATCAAAACTGATTTGCACGATTTCGCATTCAATATGATGTGAAGTAAACACATAGATTTTTGAATCAAACAAATTTAACAAAAT
The DNA here is from genome assembly GCA_030248195.1 of Trissonchulus latispiculum. Taxonomy (NCBI): domain Eukaryota; kingdom Metazoa; phylum Nematoda; class Enoplea; order Enoplida; family Ironidae; genus Trissonchulus; species Trissonchulus latispiculum. The sequence continues at coordinate 7,741 of JASAND010008867.1, read as the reverse complement.
ATCTTGCCAAAGCCATCACATCATCTAATTCCAATTACATGGCTTAACATTAGCACTTGTGTTATCTGTTTTATGTGTGTCACTTGTGTCACTTGTTTTATCATTATATATTTTAGCAAAATATTTTATTTAGTTGTATGGTTGAGGTTTCACTCAGCGGAGATGAAATACATATTCTTGCTTGCGGCTAGGATTCAGACAATATATTGTATGAATAAAATCAATCACAACTCCATTAGTTCCTAAAGATATGTAGTAAGCCATAACAATTTCAAAAAATGCAATGCAAAACTCAGAATCTGTAAACCTTGTTTTGCTGACATTTTTTCTTCTTGCCGAGATTTGATTTACATACAGCCTGAACTCCTTCTCCAAAAATGATAGCATCAGTGAAAAAGTAGATGGAGCATGGAAAATTTTAGATTTTAAACTAAAAATTTCAGACTCCAAGGGCCCATGTAATTATATTCATTTTCTAGCTAAGGTTCAACGCAATCATTGTTGTTTCAAACCTATCTAAGCTTGACATGACAATACAAATATTATGAGGACACTACTACAGCGACAAGCATTTAAAAATCTACACAATTAAGCTAAGAATATTTCTGTTGCTAGTTTTTTGAGTAATTATTGAAGTTTTCAGTTGGAAAAAACTGGTAAATACTCTGAAAGATATGAAATAACAGCAAAAAATTCCCCAATCAGAAATACCGGGTGAAGACCGGGTCAGAGTTCCTGATCCGGTGACCCGGTGACCCGGTCCATATAGTGACCCGAACTGACCCGGTGACCCGGTTTCATCTCTGATTTCAGCAGTGATCTAAAACTAGGATTTCAACTTTTCGACTGCTCATTAAGATGATGCGACAGATTTATCAAAATCTTGCCGTTAGCCATTTGTTTTCCATTTTGTTTCATTATCAATCAACTTTATACTAATGAAAAGAATTGTAAAATTAACAAGATTTGGGAGAGATGTGGTTTCAACCTGAAGCTTTCGGAACAAATTTTTTCCTGTCAAATTTTTCATAGCTTTGCCAATTTCGATAACACTTTTGGACATAAACCGCGTTTGAACGTAAACTCTGGCCAATCCAGCCAATCCAACCCGCCAGATTGCTGTATTCATCGTTACGTACTAGCAGCTTAAGGTTAATTTCTCCGTTTGGTTTTCTTCATTCGTCAGCATATTTTATAAGCAACAGTTTATGTGTTTGTTTTAGTGATCTTGTCTGTGGTGTCGATTGTGCTCTGCTTGAGACGGCTCTGTGAGTGCAGCAAATTTTGGCGCCGGCGAACCTAGTCCTCAACATTCCCGTTTGACTGTGCGGTTTTGTAATTAAATAAAACTTTGAACAAAACTGAAGTTTCGCAATAATTTTGCACGGTACATGTATTCTTGCTATGAATGTTCAATTGTTAAAATAAAATTAGGCATAGAAAAATATTCCGTGTATGCATTTGTTTTTGGTGCAAATCAAAATATAACGCTGTGATAACTAGATAATCTCTCCTTGGAATCATTCCTGCCAATAGAGTGCACTTTGATATAGGAATAATTTTAGGGCTGCAGATTTGGCTTAATCCAAACCACATTGATTCGTGTTGCGGAAACCAATTTTCCACAGCGTTCACAGTTTAAACAACAATCAGATGAACAAGAATGACCAATCGCTTCCTTCTCAAAGTCTTTAGCAGAAAAATTATTGGCTCAGCATTTTGGTGGTACTCTGTGATTCCCTTAGAATGGTGTACTCCGCCCAGACCTTTCTAAAATGTGGACAAGAGGAGAGACAAGAGAAGCAACGATCGTGGACAGATAACATAGCCTCCAAGCCGAACTTTCCCGTTTGACAACATTCCCGTTTGACTACGAGGTTTTGTAACTAAATCTTAAAGCTTTATGTACAATGCAGCCACCAGCTGCACACAGCACATGTCAAAACATTTTACAAATGTATATGGGCTTGGTTGGTAGAAACCTCGTTACACAGACAGATCAGAAACCTCTTATACAGCCTTAAACTGGGTTCCCACTTATAATATAAGTGTATCCCACTTTTAATATAAACAAAAAAATAAAATAAAATTTAAAATAAAAAAATGAAAATAAAATATAACTAAATAAAAGCTTAAAATAATATATACATCTACTATGGAATTTGAATTATTTGTTCCAACCAAGAAGTGGACGTACGTAGGGAGCTTTGGTTGTGGTTGGTAACTAACTTCATTACCAGAACAGACAGGTATTGTCTACAAGGGTGTAATTAGACTTGGCTTCAACTCTGTAAACATTCATGGCTTCCTCCCTACCTTTGGTTCCCTTCAATGTACCTCAGAAATTTTATTGCTGATGGTTTAGCCTCCTCCTAATATTGGGAAAACAAACTACAATACACGCACAGATTTTAGTCACCCATAAGACATAAAATACATTGACTTAAGGTTAGTGAAAAACGCCTGTTTTTGGCAAAACTTCATCCCAGCAGGAGCTCACAAAATTGTTAAAATGAATAATGATTCTTAAAAAGAGTTAAATGAACCAGTTAATGTTTCTGCATAAAGTCTTTTTTCAGTTTCCGACAATTTACTACGCCATTGCCCCTCCACTCTTTTTGATGCCATTTGCTGGTTTTGATAATTACAGTTTAATTGCGTCGTTTAGGACTGTTTATAATAAGCTTGTTTTTCGATTTATGTTTTTGTTGAAAGGTTAATTAATACTGGACGGTTGTGTAATGTGTAGCAAATATTGGCTTACAATAAAATTTTATTGAACCAATAGTCGGTGCTAACAGATGGTAAGCGTAGCTTAAAGCTTTCACCAAGAAGCTGTCAGTTTCAAGAAAAAATGTGTAAATAAAAGTAATTTTACCTTATCAAACAACTGGTTTTTATGTCTTGAACCCGAAGAACTCTTAACTAAATTTTGAAATTCTGTCTGTATTGATACTCTTATGTGTGTGGTTTTGCAAGGTAGTGTTTCACCCGTTCAATTTTGATACCACTCACTTGTCTCGACTATATCAAATTAAAACATTATTTGGTACCAAATATATTAAAGAAAACAACCTATATATTACTAAAGTTGATTTTGGCGATTTAAGTATAGTTTTCACAACACAAAAACTCCATTAATAACATAAAGTTTGGAGCTTTATAACTTTAAAGCTATCGTAAAACTTGTGGTATAAAGGTTTTCATTAGCAGTACCTATACTCGTTTTATTAGAGCTATTCTCTACATGCATCATAAAGCAAAGAGCTGTATATATTAGTACGAAACGTTGAAAGTTTAGAACCCATAATCTAACTTCATCGGTTTAATGGTTTTTAGCTCAAAGCGTAAAGCTGACTGACCGCTATAAAAACGGCCAATCTCATTAACAGCTCGCCTTCAGTGTTTGTGTTTTCAATTGGGTATCTTCGTATCCGCCATGTGGTTATTCTTGCAGTTTTAAAGCTTCATCGTAGGCTTTAGTAGTATTGCCTGGAGGCTCGCAGTCTTCGCAGTTCGGGCTCTTGATGGTGTGCAACTTTCTTTCAGTTCGCGAAGGCTAGTCTTGTCTTACTGAGTAGAATAGTTTACGGTTACCGTAGGACGGTAGAAACAGAAATGCTAAATCGGTACTACAACAACAGTCCTCTACTAATGTATTTTCTGATTTTTTCATTTTGGCATTAATTGTATTTGATTGTATTTGTATTGTATTGCATTTGCTTTTATTATTATATTATAAATTAAACTCAATATTATTAAATATATTATATATTAAATTATTAATATAAATATGTATTAAACTCAACTTTTGAATTATTTCCTTTTCTTGTCTGCTGCTAGTAGTATATCACTTACAGCAGGTGTGGCACAGGTAGCAGTAGTATTATCCGTAGTATTAAGCTATGTTATAGTAGTAATAGGTCCGCACCAGGCGTCGCGCCTGGGGGAGGTGGTGGTGTAAAGAGGCTGGGAGGTTGGGAGGCTGGGAGGCTCGGGAGGCTGGGAGGCTCTGGGGGAGGTGGTGGTGTAAAGAGGCTGGGAGGTTGGGAGGCTGGGAGGCTCAGGAGGCTCGGGAGGCTCTGGGGGAGGTGGTGGTGTGAGCGGCGAAGCGGCGAAAGCGGCGCTGGTGGAGGAGGAGGCTCAGCTGTAGCTTCTGTCGCCCGGAACCATAGCTGACCCAAGCTTAAATTTGAAAATTCTCTATTTTAAGTGGGAAAAATTTGTGTATAGGGTTTTCAGGCATGTAGAATTCAAATACGAGCTTAGTTTTCCTCTACAACCTAAGCTCCGCGCTGCAAGTGACCCATGACCGGAACCATAGCTGACCCTAGCTTAAAATTAAAAGTTGTCCCTTTTCGACGGGAAAAGTTTGCATATAAGGTTTTCAGGCATGTAGAATTCAAATACGAGCTTAGTTATCTTCTACAACCTATGCTGTGTGCTGTACCTAGCCCTAGACCGGAACCATGGCTGACCCAAGCTTAAATTTAAAAGTTGTCCCTTTTCGACGGGAAAAGTTCATCTATAGGGTTTTCGACTATGCAGAATTCAAATATGAAGTTTTCCACTGCTAACTAAGCTCCAACCTGTACCTAGCCCTAGACCGGAACCATGACCGACCCATGCTTAATTTTGAAAATTCACAATTTTAAGCGGGAAAAGCTTATCTATAGGTTTTTCAGGCATGTAGAATTCAAACATGAGTTTAGTTTTTCTCTCCAACCTGAGCTCCGCTCTGTACGTGGCTAACAATTTGTGATGAAAATGCAAAGTTTGTTTATTTGAGGTTGGTTGTTAGTATTTTATGAAAAGAGAATTTAAAATTCTCTAGCCAGAGTAACTGGCGGAAAATGTTTATTTCAAGCAATATACAGCAGGGTTTACAATTGACTACATATTATACAAGGTAAGTTAGATATACAGCAGAAATTTAGTTAATGGTTGCAGTCATAGTGATTCCACGGTGTAATGAGCCATTCGGGAACAGTCCATCGTTTACAGGGGTGGTTTCCCAACCATTCCGTAAAGTCCACCGATCGAACGTCGCAGTCCAGAGGCCCAAGCGCATATGCAATGTCAATCCTGGCGGTTTCCATAGATTCGAATATTTCCTGACCTTGTAGTTGAAGTTTCCGTAGACGTGAGTACACCTTCCAGGTAACGCCCCTCTGTAATGGCTGATCTGGTCCAGGCAAGATCATCATGAGGTCGTGCTGTCCAGATTTCCGCAGTGCCTCTCGAAATAAAATCGAGGCATTCGCTCCGTGTCGATTAAGCGTTGCTATAATATCCATATTTCTTTCATGGTCAGGCGTCCGACGCCTGAGGTCCTCCGCCACGTTGGGAGAAAGTAATCCCACTTCCAATAAATAATCCAATACAGGGTCAGCCTTCATGTCGTTGCAAAATAATACTAAATTGTCGTAAACAAGATCCATAATTCCTAAAACAAAAATGAAAGAGATTATTGCAAGTATCAACAGATTTGTAATGCCAAGTACTAAGTACTAGGCGGAACCTCCGAAGAGGTTTGTAGTTTCCGTCAGTCAGCGTTCATCCGTAGTTCAATCGTATCCATCCGCAGAATCCGCAGCTTCCTGTTCAGGAACGTAGAACAGAAAGAACTCAATTGCAGTCTTCTTATGAAGAATGTGGGCCACAGTCTGTTTGGGAAAGTCCCTCACATCAGTCAGTCCAATGGGCACCAGTGTTCCAGTTCCGTTGTTGACAATCATAGAGACTTTACGTTTGCCTCTCAAGAGATTGCTTATCCGAGTGATCCAGGTTTCGCTGTCCATTGGGACACGGTCATCAATCTGAATCCATTTCAAACCAAAGTTAGACTCTTGGTGTTCATATGGTTCAATCATTTTAGTAGCTTTATGTAAGTTTATTCAATTTCTGAATACCTTTATATTAAAATACCAATCCCTTTTATTAATTTCGTTGTTCCTCTAGTTAAGCTACTTACTATTTCATGTGAATGGCCGTTAGATGAAGTTGTGGACGGCCTTGAAACCCTGACGACTGAAACAGTCCTGTCTTGGTCACCCAGTCCTTGTATAGGATATGAGAGCAGGAATCTGATATCAGTAGAAACATCAGGCTATCTTCAGTCCAATCCGGGAAGTGAGCCACCAGAAAGCGCTTCACACTGGATCCATCAATCAAATCATTTTCCATGGCACCGATGGTTGCTTCCACACATCGCATTCTGTTGGCATCGGCAGCGTAATCTTTGCTTATTTCAAATTCCATCTTTACTTTTCTAGCTTTAATTTTGTTTATAATATTGAAATGAGCGTCTTCCTTTTATTAATTTCCATCTACAAATTCCAACTAAGATGTTAGCCTTTAGGCAAATAGCCAGTTAGGCGGATGTTTTAGCCATTTAGGCGGATATTTTTTACAATTTTTTAATATTTTTTTTTTATACAATTCTTTTCTCTTTTCATTTTTTTTCTTTTATCCTTTATTCGTTTATTTACAACAATTACATTACATACTACAATACGAGACAAGTCAGTTTACTCATTAAAAGTTAAAAAGGTTTCCTTCAGTTGGTGGGCTCGGTGACGGGCACATTGAATGTTCTTCTTGGTGAATCGCATTCTTTTGTGAGATCCACAGCAGGGGACACCCTCCACACATGGCATGTTGGGAAAAGCAGGGTAGTCCAGATGATAACCGGCATCGTACAACCCGACCTTCAGCTCAGCCAATGAAAATGCCTGCACCAGCAATTTGTGCTGGGCAGTCCCTTTGGTGATCACCACCTTTGCCCCTTTCTGTTGAATGACCGCACAAACCCTGGCCAGAACCTCCATTTTTGTTGCCAGCTGTGGTGAATCCACCCAGTTCAGTCCGTTCATCGATCTGGCCCGATAAAATGAAGCCTTTTGCTTTTCAGTCAACAAGTTGAACGCCACTGGAGCCCGGGTCCTATAGGTTTCTTCATAGGTACCACCATCAGGGAACAGCACCAGGACCGAAACCTCCATCACCACCTCCCCCATTTCATGAATCCCATCAGAAACCACCGTTACAAAGGCAACAGTAAAGCTAGCCATAACAAACCAATTCAGAGACAATAACAATTCAAACTGAAAACTTTAAACGTTTATAATGCCCTCATTTGAGTTTTTAAAAGACACCTGCCGTTTTACACCTGCTGTTTTGCACCTGCCCTTAAGTTTAACCCCCCCCCCCCACATACACCCCCCCCCCCAAAATGTCACCCAATTTTGATTTCCCATTTAGCACAATCCTGTTCGTTGAAATGAACAGGAACTACCAGCAACTCCTTTACTCTGGGAGCATATACAGCTAAATGAGTAAAGTCTATGCCAGTAATTGCCATTTGGCTCGAGAACTTGCGCGTAGTAGGTTGTGTTCCTTTTGCGTAAAACATACTGACCATTCACTGCCTTTTACTAAAGCCACTTCCTCGTTCTTGCCTGATTTGTGTAATTGAACGAGGGGTAGGGTTGGTATCGAACAAACACCTAACTTCTAGCAACCATGGCTTGGTAAAAGAATCAAACCTATTGGACAACAACACCATCTGGAGAAGCACTCATAGATAAGGCGCCCATTCCGGAACGCAGAGACCAACGTCATAAATACGAATATCCACATTGTACTTCTTCTGCATAAATTTTTTGTAAGCTCGCTTCGCATTTATCTCTTTAATGCCAACCAGACAAGCTGCTGGCATTTTAGTGGTCTGAAACTCTAG
>JASAND010008866.1:0-21505 GCA_030248195.1 Trissonchulus latispiculum | reverse complement strand
AAGCGGTTTTGCATGTAAGTGCCCGGCACTGCCCTCTATCGATTCAGGTATTAAAATCTTTCCTAGCACCACAGATTCTCAGATTAATAAAAAAATCGGTGATTTTTTTACCCGACAAAATGGTACAAAAATGGTTTGTGGTAAAAAAATCACCCCAAAATATTGGCGCTAGAGTAGATTTGATGCTTCCAGATGAAAGAGCGCATCAAATTTAGTATATTTGGCTAAAAAAACCAAAGTTATAATGAATTGGTAACAATTTTTATCGATTTGAAAAGTTCAAAAATTGTGCAGCATCAGCCAATCAGGTTTCATAAGCAAAATAGCCATTTTTGAAAAATATTCAAAAATGGTCGGTTTTGACTAATTTAAAAAGTTTTTAGGCTTAATCGATGCTTTTTAAGCGTTCTAAACGCATTAAAACCCCCATACTACTTCAGAAAAAAATTTTTTGCTGGGTTCTGACCATTTTTTTACCCTAAAAGTGGCGAAATTTTGGGGGTAAAAAAATGGTCAGCTGGTGGAGCCCCAATGCAGTAGGGGATATGGTGCCTTGTATGTTAATACTTGGGGCCATTACAAACCCACATGCACAGTATTGGAGCCCGGAGTCTCTCCACGCTAGCAAGAGAAGTTTAGAAATTCCGATATGACCCTTAGCTTTTGGCGGTGGTTTTGGGAGGTCAACTTTGAAATTACACTGAAAACTTTCTATTTGGTCCAGGGGTCTCATACTTATAGTTTGAGGTCATCTAGGGTGGCGCTATATTATCACACATTAGTGGGACTCGCCGGGTCTACCAGGCTTCCAGGGCGGCCCCGTTTTTTTTACCCTTATTTGGGGGTGTTTGGGTCTGACTAATCGCCAAAAAATAAGCGGATTTAGTGCTTAAATAGGCAAAAATCGACTAAAAATATCCGACGAAGCCGGAAAATTTTTAAAAATTTGGCTTTCTGAGCGATTTTTTCCTGGCAAAAGTTGGTACCAGAAAAGGGGCACCCACTTTTCTTGGGGGGGGGGTGTTTATGGGGGGCCATGGGGATTGGGGAGGGGCCACTCGCCCCCCCCCCCCAGTAGAATAAGCCCAGTGACATTACGTATATTATAGAGCTTACCTGAGTTGCTGTTTTGTATATTGTATAATGGAACCAAGAAAAATCGTTGAAGACCTTTTCTTGCGAATCCGAAAAGAATTGTCCGGCAAGAATGCGGAAAACTTAAAACAGTGTTTCGCTGTTGAAGCAGTTCAGTGCGTGTGTGGGAAACCTACGCGTTCTGGAAATGAGGGTTTGTTTGCCTGTTTGATTTGGTTTGCACGTGTGTCGTGTATAATACTTTTACGTACATAATACAACGAATATTAAAGGCGCAAACATGGTTTTTTGCATTTTGTCTGCGTCATGACGCATTTTTTTCGTGTGATGCTAATGAAAAATGCCCTGACGCAGCTAGATTTGAATTACAACTGGAGAAAAAATATTGTGCAAAATTTGCCGGAAAATTGTGTTTCAAGCGTGATATTTCTAAAAATTTTATATATTATATTCATTGAATAAAGGCACATGTAGCAGCGGCAGCAGCTTGCAAGCTTTGCAGATTATCACCTAAAAATAATCAAATATATATCGATATATATTTCAATTACTGGTCATAATACCTCATCAATTAATCGCGAAAATGCTATAAATTAATTCCTGGGAGAGTCTTAATTGCAGAAATTGTTCATGCCTCCAAACCCTCCGCAGTCACCCAGCCCTCCCCCCCGCTGATTCATTCTCTAAACCTTATTACGTTAAGTTAATTTAAATTATTGTTTAAAATACGTATATACGTATTTATTAAATTGTTTGACGCAGTGACGCCAATTGCTGACGTAATAAAATTTTTCCTGACGCATCATTGACGCCAATCGTGCAACGAAAAACCCTTCGGCAAATTTTGGCATTTCCTTCTAGAATGTTCTTGTACATTGCTGGCATTTTTCTAGTGGGGGGGGGTGGGGGCCCCCCACTTTTCGGTTCCCCCCTCCACTTTTCGGAGCCCCCCCACTTTCGCCCCCCCCCCTCACTTTTCGGCAAGCCCCCACCCACTTTTTTGGGGGTCGCCCAAAAGTGTCAAAAAATTAGGTTTTTGAGGTCAAATTTTCAAAAATTTTCTCAATTTTTAGCTAATTTATGGACTTATAAGCTACTTCTAAGCTTAAAAACAGCGATTTTTTTGTGTTTTTACCTAAAAATGCTAATTTTTCGCTAAAAATTTCGGTATATTTTACCTTTGGCTCGTCCCCCCCACTTTTCGGAAGCTCCTCACTTCCCCCTCCCTAGGGGGGTGGCGAAGCCCCCCCCACTTTCAAAACCCTAAACAAATGCCAGCATTGTGTAGACATTGCTGTACTGAGGACTTTTACCGACAGTTGTCTTATGAAGAGGGATTACCCTAGTTGTTATCACCGGGACTGAATAAGGATTATTACATCTCATGTGGAATCTAAGGAAAATGACTATTTACGGTAAAGAAGAAAAAATTCGTCGCCTTTCCGAAAACGACGGTGTCTGCATTACATGCACCCCTCTGGTTGTTGCATGTTGAATATTTTAGTATTGTGTCTATTGTGTTTCAGAAATTGTAGCCATTAATTTGGAAGGAGCTGCCCAGTTAGCCAGTCTAGGATTGGACGGTTACAACTATAAAGATGAAATTGATGAAGTCCTTGACATGGGATCCTATCTCTCCGTTAGATTTCATGGCCACATTCCGCTGAAAGAGAACAGGCAGCCGGCTTTGTATTTTCGGTAAGGTCCCCAATTTTATTTTGCAAATATTTATTTGGTTAGTCGCAGCCTGTCTGGGATTTCTTGCGATCACAAACTTGAAATTGAAACGTGAAATTGCGTGCATTTTCCTTGAAATACGTACGTACCGTGGCATGCAGTACAGTGCGCCACAAATTTTGATCCAAAATAAGCTTGGAAATTGCCAATTGAAGCCTAAATATTTAAGCTCTGATTTTTAGCTAAACCTCAAAGCCGTGGATAACACTGTATATTATATACAAGAATAAAAATGCTTCTATTGAGCATGAAAAATGCAATGTGGGTGACATTAAGCGGACATAGGTTTTAAAACGTTAATATGAGAGGGGCAAGTTGTAAATGACAAGAGGACTAAGCGCACTAGTATGGACCAGCCTGGCTGAACAACAATATATTCGCCAACAGCGTACTGCCCAGATTGATGTTGGCGGTATGTATATAGGTCTTCAGTTTATCAGTTAACAGTTTACCAATTTGTGGGCATAACTCTGCGTCTGCATCTATGTAGTTGTGTTGTTCGAATTCGAGGGGTAGTTTTTGAGAAATCGTTGAAATGTTGAAAACAAAATAATCCCAGTTTTGCCAAAATGGATTGGAAATGAAATGAAAATGATTTTTGTTGCTTGTACGTATATACATATACGTATATGTACGTATGTACTCGTCGTGCTGATTCCAACGATACCAAATTTGTCTAGTTTTGTTGAGGATTTAGCTGGTACGGTACTCAAACGGGTCTCCAAAGGCCGCGTAGCTCCTTTTATACAACCATATTATAGGGGGAGCGCTATCGCTATCCTTATAATCGGGAGATTGGGCTAAGAGATAGCCCGCCGGTCACTGCGTAGGCCACAAATTTATGCTACAGATAATTTGGATATACGATAGTGGGAGGGAGCTGGGAGAAGCCGATTAGGGTTCAGCCTTACTCTGGTAACATTTGCGAAGAAACTCGGAATGGCAGTTTATCCTGAAAAATTGGTACCTGTGTATAATGAAGCCACCTCACAGTCCATCGCATTACAACTTTGCATGTGTTAGTCTAATAGACTGCTTTGTAAAAGATAATGAACTTATACATATTATGATCTTGCCGACGGGGTCTACTTAATTTGGTCAGTCTAGCGGATCTGCCTCATCCCTCCCTCCCCTCCAATGTATCGTATGTATGCATGTGGTTTTTTAAATTTTTCAAGGATGACTTTTACTAAGAAAGACTAAGGCTGATCTGTTTCTCATTTTCTAACTGACTGTCCTCGTTTGATTATTCTATGGCAGTCTATCATTCTATACGCGTTTTGTTTTTAGCGGAATGGCTGTGATTCAGAAGCAACCTGCCGTTATCAAATGGGAATATGTGGAGTTTCAGAAACATGAATTTGACAATAAATCTAGTCTGTAACTGTGATACTATTATACTCATAATGTTGCCTTACTGTACTATTCTAACCCGGTTAGATCTCAGATTCGCGTAGACTGCATTTTGTGTATTGCTGTTTTGGTTGAAACAATTAAAACGTTGTTCGTTTATAGTCATGCCAGTTTAGTTTAGTATATAGTCGCGTCAAGGCAGAGTTCGATGTTGATTGCTCACCTACAACTTTCTGGCGGTCGGATGTCTGGAAAAATGTGTTCAGAAAAAAATTTTAGTTATGGGTAATGCAAATTCCGCCATTTTTGATGGCAGACATGGAATCGCAATGGCACCGGACCTAAAGTAAAACTAAAATTTGGACGCCGTGCCTTGTGCAATCAGGACTCTATATACTCGACATTAACTTGTGATTGCATTACGAGACGCTACGTTGCATGGATTTGTATTAAATTGCAACTCTAACCGACTAAAACTAAAGATGGTGAGGATTTATGGGTCGACCAAGCCGGGAAGTGTAAAACTAGCTTGTGCAGGGGCATTGGCAAGCATTGCCAACAAAATTTCCTTCGTAGCGACGGTGCCGCGGCGGAACTTTCGTCCTGCCTGGCGTGAGGGATACAGTCCCGAAAAATAAACATCAAAGTAGAGGGGATGTGTTCAGACATTAGCTACTTTTGGAGTTTTGGGTTGAGAACGGCTGATCGGCTGTTGACCTGACCATGGTTGTAAATGCGGGGAACGGCCGCCGAGGCCAGAGTTGGAAGTGGGCCTGGGTAGCCGAGGGTCAGCTTTCAGCTTCAGGACAGCGGGAACCCTCGGGTCAGAGCGAATCAATCACTTTGTTCATACCATTCAGTAATATTTTTCTGATACCGTCATTTTTATATGTATATTATCACGCCAAAGCCTTTGATGCTTCTACAATTCTGCATTGATTGACAAACCGCTTGTGAGGAAATAATTTTAAAAGAATTCATTAGTCAGCGGCCACTAGTAGTACCAATCTCTCCCCTCCCCACTTTCGAAAATCTTACCTGATTAGAGATCCTAACCTTTTTTATATCGAAACAAATTATGTTCTGACAATATCTGTGGATTCATAGTAGCAACGCAAGCAGACGCAACCAAACTCGCGTATGTAAGCGTTTGCGCGTTCGTGAGCATGAATATGCTACAACTATATTGAAACGGTTAAAACGGTGTGTTACAATCTGAGGCGTCGACGCGTGTCTACGCACGTCGATGCGCGTCTGTATGCGTTCGCGACTATGAATGTACCTTTATAATTTGATCCAAGGCCTATTCGATGCAGCGTGGACGCGTATTTTTAATATTTTTTCATGTATTTAAAGTCATGGAAAGTGGAGAGTAAAATTTAATATATGACTACGGCGCCGCTAACAAATACAATCGACTTTTCGTTAGTGTTGTTTCAGTAGCCGATTTTAGTTTCAGTCGGCGGACCAAAATAGTTTCACTTTCAGTTTAAGTTTCAGTCGGCAACGTAAAAAATTTCAGTTTTAGTTTCAGTCGGAGTTTCACTTTCAGTTCGCTTTAAAAACAACGGTTTCCAGCTCTTTGAGTTAATATAAAGCACAATTTAATGTTTATTCAGCGTCTCTTACAGCAATGTTAACAGAATCGAAGCTCAAAATCTTAAAAATTTCAAGATTTTAGGAAAGACTGAAACTAGTTTCAGTCCGAGTCTCAGTCTTTTACCCAATATAGTTTCAGTTTCAATTACAGTCGGCTGCCTAAAAATGTTTCAGTTTCAGGTCTCTTCTGAAAATAGTTTCAGTTTCAGTGACTGAAACATTACTACGTTTCGTCAAGTTTGAATACCGACGTTGTCTTCTGCCCTAATCTTGCTTCAGCTTATATATGAAAATTTTAATTTAGCTATATCAGTAAAATATGATCGTTAAGCTGACCCATAAAATACGGCTGGGAAGTAAAAGAGCATTCAAGCTGGCATGGGGTGGGCTTGAAACAAACTTTGTGGAAAAGGAATCCACAGAGTTCCAGATGGAGATGTGCAATTTGAATTGTCACAAGGTTAGGTTAGGTCCATGAATCGGCCCGGGAATTTCTGTCAGGGCCATGAAACGGTTCCATCCACTCGGGCTTATCGAACCGATTCAGGCTCGCCCGGGCCCAAATCGACTCCGAACCGAATTAACAGTGGTACCGGTGAAATTTCTGCACAACCCTACCTTGGTCAGTTTGCGAATCGAAAAAATCTAATCTCGTGAAACTGAAACTTTAGAATATTTGATCTCAACGTGTCAAAAACAACCATAATTTTAGCTCAATTAAATTATATTAATTATAAATAAAAGACTCGAATGTTTCAACTACTTAATTCTGGAAGCTCAGGGCGCGTCTTAAAACCAGAAGCTCATACAATCACATCTACAATAAAATCAACACTTCTCAGTTACGCTGGACAGCACAGTCACAGTGTGATCCCCTTAGTGTTGCAGAGCTGACAAGTAAGACTCATTTGCTTTCAAGAGTGCTGTCGAAACCGTTTTAGCAGCTCTTTTAGCCCTATCCCCAGACAACATCATGATCGGCCTATATTTGAAGGAAAACAACACCTTCAGTTTATTTCTCGCAAATTAATCATACACAAAAATTACATAAATCACATGAGCATCAACTACATACAATTAAAATTAATAAAGGCACCGTTGGTTAAAGGAAGCTAAAATCATACAGCAACGTTTGAGCATAATACATACAAGTAAGAATGCAGTTAGATATATTATATTATTAACGCGTATTGTATATACAGTATTTATGAGGAAATCGTAGTTACAGTTGGTCGACGAGTAGCGATACGGTTGTGATACACAGCCAGCAACAATGTAATCACATAAAGACCAGCAGCAATCCAACAGTTGTAGGCGGTCATCCTAAAATCAAAAAATGGCCACAGGCGCATACTTATTCTTCAAAAATATTAGGTAGCTTTGAGTTACGAAGGTAAATGCATCCCGAATTGCATATATATCGAACAAACAGCAGTGAACAACTTCAAACTTTCCTAAAAGCTAGCAAACACGTCGCTCAACAGGTTTTTAAGTAGAGAACGTATAAGATAGCCCCGGAAAAATGAGGAAAAGTAGGATATCTGCAGAAATGGAGACTTCTCGTTGCAGGATACATCTCTACGTCACAACTTGATAACTTTTAGCTATTGCATCTAGGGTATTAAAGGAATTTTTTGGGTGATCTCTAATATCGAGTTAAGGATTAGCCAATTAAAATACAAGCACTAGTTTGTTTTACATTTTTTAAATTTGGTAAATATTATTCGCTTATTTTAGGTTTAACAATTCGAAATTTGAAGGTTAACTGTCGACTGCAAAATAAAATGATTTGGGCGGCATCAACTATGTGTGTTTAAGCATTTTAGAAAACAATAAGGATTGCTTGGAAAATCAAATACAAAAATAATGGATTTAGATCTCAATGTTTCCCCAAGGATACATCAATAAAGAAAATTCTTCCATCTTTTTTGACGTGCTTTATATAAAACTGAAGTGTTTCTGAATATGTTAATATAATTTGTCCAGAGCTAGTATAATCATTTGTTGTAAGCTATGGTGTTGATAAAGTATAATAATGTTCAAAACTTGTTGTCAGAATAGAAGAACAGCACATCAAAGGCCCAAAATTCAAGCACCTCTAGTGGAAACCTCGACATTATCCTGACTTAAGGGGGGATCCATCGTGAAGGTTAAAGTTTTCACACACAATCTGGCCACAGATGTCATGCCGTACATTTCAAGTTTAAATTTTGCGTTGTTTCGTTCAGTTCTCCGTAAGTTACGAGCCATTCTTTGAGTACAATTTGAATATCAGCGAAGACGAGGGTGCTGCAGCACGTTTTCACATATTAACGTCAACTGTTTTTCCCCGATTTAGCCACTTTTGTCTCGTTTTTTAAAACGATTGAGTTTAAACAGAAACTTTGTTAATGGATTCTTTGGGGAAACAGGGCCACTGGTGTTTTAAAACATTTAACAGCAGTTAAGTTAAAATAGAAATATAGTTAAAAAGTTAAAATATATATATACACATATGAAACGGCAATTTATTTTGGCGCGTACTGTATATACTGCTGTATAGTGTTGGAAAATAAGAAAAGTTTGCGGGCCGGGCCGGCCCGCGGGCCGATGTGGTCCTACGGGCCCGAGCCCGGCCCGCAGCCCGCGGCCCGCCACCGGCCCGCGGGCCGGTGGCGGGCCGGGCCACGTGGGCCGGCCCGGGGCCGCAAATTTCTACGGGCCGAACGGCCCGACGTCGCAAAAAACGGCCCGAACTGTTAGGTAATTGATTTCAACTTGTTTTACGTCTAATTTCAACTTATTTTACGGCTATTTTTATGTCTTCCATTTTTCACAAACAACAAATAGCAATAACAAGTGGCCACTGGTCAGCCGATTACGTGTTTGGCAAATATTACATTGTTATGCAGAATTCCACAGTTTATCCATATACAAATCCAAGCTGTCTCTCCTACTCCACTCTTATTCTTATGTTACATTTCCGATTCCATTATTTTTCACAGATGCTGTCCTACTTTTTCTGAAGCTTTCATTTCTTCGAACTAAATGTCTCTTGTGTTAAGATTGTCCACGTGCTTGATTTTGACATAAAGGTCTATTTACATGACCAATAGCAGGGAATGAACTAAACCAAATTCCATTTAGTTTGTCTAACAAGGTTTTGGATGTTAGTTGCCTTTAAAATTAGCAATTACAATCGCAAGCAAGAGCACTAAGCTGCGAACGATACCCCCTTACATCAATACCAATACCATCAAACCTAATTATATAAGCGAATATATAAGCGAATGTTTTCATTCCAATTGTTTCGCGACAACTGATCACATATAAAAAGCTTCTACACCCTTCTCATAGACCTACCTTAAAAAGGATTAGGTATATCCAATATGTAGCCACCATATAACAAACTTAAACCCCCAGATACCGGCACAGCTCAGTTCTAACTTCCATTATGTGTAATTAATCATCTTAAAACAAAGCCATTGAAAATCCGTAAATGAAATTTTGCTTGCAGACTTGAGATAGCATCGAAATTTATTGAAAAATTGGCATTTACCGTGTTAAAAACCGGCCCGACCCGTGGCCCGCCAACGGCCCGCGGGCCGGTGGCGGGCCGCCTATTTGTAATCTTGCGGGCCGGGCCGTAGCCGAAAAGTCCGGGCCGGGCCTGGGCCGGCCCAGCCCGCGGCCCGGCCCGAGCCCGCGGCCCGCCACCGGCCCGCGTCACAACTCTACTGCTGTAGTAATTTAGCCAAATTTTCGAAAAACCGAGATTTTAAAAATTTTGCCAAAATGCCCAATTCACACCATAAAATTTCGAAAATGGTAAGAGATACAATGGAACTATTGGTAAATGGGACAGCCAATTCAAGTACTACGGAACCCTGGAGTTAGAAGTGTTACGCCTTCTTTCGAGGACTGCACTTTTCAGCTGGGAGATACGTTGGAATTTGACGATTTTCCACTGTTTGCCTCAAATAAAATTTTTTAAAAATTTCAGGGAACTGAACTAAATCAAAATTCTACTTCCTGGGTACCGCAGTTCATGATCATAGCTACAACATAATTACAAAATTATACAGATCCATACCCGTTCATTGAGAGTTTTTGGCGGAAGAGTAAAAATCACCACTTTTTCTGTTTCCTATGATTAACACATGCGGACCTCAACTTTGAGGTAAAATTACTCACAGCCGTAAGAGATATATACAGGTTTAATTTTAAAACGCATTAAAATGTTTCACCTAAAGATCATTATGTGAAAATGAGCGAAACCGTGATCGGTTAAAAATGGACCCCCCCCCCCCTTAATCTTAATGCTCAGAGGACGGTAGGATTCAAATTTCAGCACTTGAACATTAGCTCACGATTATCTCTATCTTTATTTGGTGCAACGTGATGAAGATAATCAAAGGATCGACAGGAACTCCAAAAATCCTTAGAAAACAAACCGTGTTAGTCAGAGACTATTTCTGCTACGAAATACCAAAGGGAGACTTGTTGAAAGCAAAGAGAGCAGCTGTGTATTTTTTCGTTGAAACCTTTTGCGAACTTTTACGCAGTCCTCCAAATTTTTTTGCGGAATTTCGCAAAAAATAGCGAAATTCTTATTTTTTAGTTTTCTAAAGATAACTAATGAAGTTCAATAATTTGGGTGTATTTAAACACATTTTTAACATTTAACGCGTAGTATTAACCAAGTTATAACTATTTTTCGAAAGTTGAAGCATGTGTAAACTCTGTTTTTACAAGTATATAAAATTAATAGTGAAGATAGAGAGATGCGGGGACCTGGAGGCGGAGCCCCCAGAAGCTGAGAAAATTTTGTAGAACCGAGGAAAATCCATAGTGGAAATTGTCAAAAGTTTAGTTTCGCCAGTCAGTATAATCCTAAAATCTAAGCAACCTGCTAAAACTAAAACCGTTGAAAATTGTGGATTGACAAATTTTTCTCCACTGAAAGAATTTCGCTCCATAGCTGTCACTAGGCATTCTAACTCGACTAAGATTGAAAGGTGCCTATGTATATAGAAATATACGCGCCGAAGGCGCGAAAATTTTAAGATTTGCTTCAAAAAGTATCTGAAACAGTTCAATTTTCATCTGTGACAACTGAAAATTTCTACTCATGGCCAAAAATTTTTGCGGAACTTTACGCAGAGCTCCGAAAAAAGTTGCAGAATTTTCAAAAAGAGTGCGGAATTTCGCAGTTTTTTCGCAAACAAAAAACACAGGAGAGCAGACTTCGTTTATGCCAAATGCCCGCTCAGGTATACATTTGAGTTATAGAATTCTGTGTTTTGTCGTTATTGTCAAACTGATAACAAATGCTAGGGTCCATCAAACTACCACACAGCACTGGCGGATCCAGCATTTGCTGACGGGTGTGTCGATGAATTTTTTCACCGAGGGTTCTTCTGGGGAAGGGGCGGCACCCTCCAGAAGTTGAAGAAATTTGTTTTGCAATAAAGTTAATCGCTCATCGGATCTTTAATCCATTTTATATTGAAGAACTGAGAAAATATTGTAAAAACCCTACTATACACATTCTAAGGCAAAACTATATATAGTAATTTTCTCATAAAAACTCGGTTTCGAGCGTTTAAATGCAATAAATATATATGCCGTTAAAAATTAGAAAATTTGCGCCGACGGCGCGAATGTTTATGGATTTTTGCCGTTTTCCCTATTTTTCTCCAATTTTCCCTACCTTCGAATCGCGACGGGGGCGGGGCGGCTAAACTAAACCTACTAAACCTAACCAATGATTTGATTTAAATTTAGTAGATAAGTTATGTGCCGTGACATCAGATTGGTTAACGCGTTCGACTTTGGATGCGATAGTCCGAGGTTCCAATCCCCGAGGCTTTCACAAATCCGCTTGAGCAAGGGACTAAGCACATCGGTTCGCCGTGGGCTCTAGCGAACCCAGCTATCCATCCTTCATTGGTCGGTAAATGGGTACCACAATTGTGGGAAGGTAATAAGGGTCCGTGAAGGGAATAAAGCCGTGAAGGGAAGGACCCCCTTCCACGGATGAAGTCATCATTCGAGGTGACACTCCAGGCTCTACGGCTGTGTATCCGGGGATGAGCATCGGCACCCCTTGTCTCTGAAGCAGGGATGTTTCCAGAGGTCACTTTCACCTTTTACCTTACTAAAGCTAGTCAATGATTTGATTTAAAAGTTAGTAGATAAGCCAGAAAGCAGAATAGCCATGCGTTGTAAGACACTTCAAGGCTTACTTGAAGTTTTCTTCAATTTTATCAACATCAAACTCATCCGGCATAACAATATCTTCTATCAAAGACGTACTGCCGATATAGAAGAATATTCCCAACAGTACCTGAAACAAATGGAAACAGCAGAGTTATGTACTGTACTAAATCATCTGTAGTTTGTTTGGCTTCCCGTGACAATTTGTTAGGACTACACAAGGAGTCTACACACAGAGAGCGGACCCAATCAGAATTTACGTGGGCTTCTGCGTAAGGCGCAGACATTACTGAAATGAGCCGAAACAGTAATCTGCATCCAATGTGTAAGAATACAACTATATGTATATTAACGTTGCGCAGCGGAGCGATCTTTAACAGTCAATGAACACGAATCTTATTCGAAGAACTCCAAAAATCGGGCTGTTGGAATGGACTCGAACTAGGAAATTTCACTCCTCAACTCAAAATCTGTGTCGTCCTCAGTGGAGCACCCAGGGTTTGAAGAAGGGAGACGGCACGGCCACTAAAATTTTTTCTTGTTCTATGAATCTAATATTTGCAAGTTAATATATTAATTTAAACCCCACAGAAGGGGTTTCTGTCTGGAGGGAAAGCGTTGAGAAATTTATATACAAATGTTTAATGGTTTCATTCTTCATAAAACAAAAACATATTTCATTAGAAACCAGGTTCCAGTCACAAAACAATCGAAACGAAAACGGCATTGTCGACTAACACAAACTGTAGCTTGTGCAAGCGGAAAAAGGTTAACATTGCCATAATCATGAGGGCCGGCTGCCCACAGGATATATATATCCGTACAGTCAACATGCAAACTGTGGTTAATTGGCGCCTGAGGCGCGAATATTTTTCTTTCTCTCCGCTCTGCTACTTAATTTATCTGACGTCCGAACCCTGAGAGGGGGGGGGCGCCTCCCATCTTGTCATAATTGTTTCATGATGTATTCATTGCTTGCTACATAACAACAACAATACGTAAGCGTAACATACCAGCATCACAATACCCCAAACACTAATGATCATCCAACACAAAGAGCACTTTGGTCCACACAAGAATGGAATTCGTATCATTTTGCCTATACATATACGTATATATATTCTATCCGTCATAGGAATTTGTATTATACCTGGGAGGCCCGTGGCTGGCGGCTCTCAGCTATCGGGAGTGATGGCTTCGGTGATGCCATTGCTGCTTTTGTGTCTGGCAATAAAATTGTTCACCTGGAAATGTTAACGGCATTACTGCTTGTCATTCAGTTTATCTGTATATTTGTTAAAAGCGCCGACATGAAAGGGGCAGCGGATTGTATCCGCCACTAACCATTGAGCCAAGCCGTCCCGAGATAGAATCACTCCCAGATAGGATCATGATAAACGTTGTATCTTGTCTTCCTAATGGTAAGTATGATTCCGAAGGGAGGGTGGGAGAAATCCTGGTACGTAGTGGAATATCATTACAATGGCTCGTCTCTGTCGCTTGAACGGACTAACTACGCTGCGGAACCTCTCATAGTCGGGAATACTTTCATGAGGTAAGCCTGTCCGCTATCCGGTGTATCTGCCGCAGACTGAGTAATGAACTAAACGGAGGCCGGCCACTAATGTCAGTACCACCAAGAGAGTGTCTTCCTTAAAGATTTGGGTTTACTTTAGGCGAATACGGGGGAGTGGAGGGATCAAAAGAGACAAAATAACAATTAGATAGATATATAGATATCACATGTGTCAAAAAAATTTTAAATGACAGTTTTTCATCAAAAATCTGACTACGTTTTCGGGGGGTGGTCGGCTTCTCTGTGGAATTTTTAAAAATGTAATTTTTAAGCTTACATACATAAATGATCCCCTAAAAGGGGTCCTCTTGGTTACAGAGTAAGTGCAAGAGTAAGTGCACCTACTCCTTTTTGACATAAACCAGGAAAAGTGGCCCTATGTTTCGGGGCACTTATAGAAGCGTAAGGAGCTAAGGCTGAATACGAAAATGGGGGTGTCCGACATGACCCACCTGGCTTTTTCCTACAGGGGGGGGGGGGGTTGGGGGCGCCGCCCCCCCCCAGAATTTTGTTCCCCCAGACTTGGGTCGCCCCCCCAGAATCGCCGCCCCCCAGGATTCGGGCGTCCCCCCCAGAACTTTTAAGTGCCCGGAAAAATAGGGTTTTGAGGGTAAATTTTGAAAAATTTTTCCGGCTTCGCCGGATTTTTAGACATTTTTAAGCATTTTTTAGCTATTTTAGCTTAAATTTAGGTTAAAAATAGTTAATATTTTAGCTCAGTAGCAAAAAATAGCTATTTTTTAAGCATTTTTCGAAAAATTTTCTCTCCCCCCCCCAGACCTGGGGGGGGGACCGCCCCCCAGACTTCCCCCCCCCGGAAATTTTTGCCTAGGAAAAAGCCAGCCCACATGGGGAGGGGCAGCCTCCTCGCTAAAGCAAACCCATAAATTTCGTGTACAATATTATAAAAGACATCTCGGGTGTTGGTGTTTCGGTTCCTGTACTGTCATTTTGTGGTTTGTTCAGCTTTTCTACACGCAAAGGTGTCGGGGGTGACTCTCCGTGTTTTAAGCTTCCTACATCTGATGTGGGCAGCTTTGCTACCACATTGCTGCCCACCTCAGGTGTCCCTTTATGGGGCCTCGCGGCAGCTCACCAGCTAGCGGGCGGGAAGTGACTACATAAATAAATAAATAAATATACCTGGGAGGGGGGGGGGTTGGGGGGAACCCCTCCCCCCAAATGGAAAAGTCCCGACCCCAACCTTGAAACCTTGACATTTCGGAGGCAGACACCACCCCAAATGGCCAAATCCCGGACCCCACCCACCCAAACTTGCCAGACCGACCCCACCATCAAAATTTTGGATTAAAATTACGAAAAAATAAAAAAATTCCATTTTTTTCGAAAAAACTGACAAATTGGTTGTAATATTTCTAATGTTTGGTTGTAAATAGCGCTTTTTTTATCAAAATAGCAGTTTGTTCTTAAATTTTTGAAGAAAATTATTTACCCCCTGCCCCGAATTAGATTTTTCCGGGCCCCACCCTACCCAAAACCGGCTGACCCCATCCACCCTAATTTCGGCTACCCCCACACCCAACTTTTTCTCAAGGTAGCCGGTTGTGGCTGTGGGTGGAGTACGGAAAAATCGAATTTGGGAAAAGGGGCAAAAATTTTTCTTCAAAATTTTAAGAAAAAAATTGCGACTTTGCTAAAAAGAAGCTATTTACAACCAAAAGTTAGCAATGTTAGAATCGATTTGGTCATTTCAGGAAAATTTCGCATTTTTTCTAATTTTGGGGCAAAATTTGGAAAATTTTGAGGGTAGGATCTGGCAAATTTGGGTAGGTGGGGTCTGGACTGTGGCCATTTGGGGGTAGGGTCCATAGATGTACCTTGGGGTGAGGGTGAACCTCCCCAAATGCCCAAATGGACAAGTCTGGCTTATTTTTACTGGGGGGGGGGTGGGGGGGGCCGCCCCCCATTCGGCGACCGCCTCCCCCCATTCGAGGAGCCCCCCCCCATGAAATGCCCCCCCCATAAATTCCGACCTCCCCTCCCATAACCCCAAAAATTGCCAAATTTTACCCTAAATTTTCAAAAATTTTTCCGGCTTCGCCGGATTTTTAACGAAATTTTCACTATTTTAGCCTAAAAACCACTTAAAATTATTCATTTTTTAGCGATTTTTACACATTTTTACACGAAAAACCCGCAAAAATTCGAAAATTTTTCCCAAAATATGCCCCCCCCCATCGATGGGGGGGGCCCCCCCATGAAGCCCCCCCCCCCATAAATTTTTGCCTAAAAATAAGCCAGCAAGTCCCGACCATACCTACATGAGCAATGTCTCCCTTCACAGGGTGTACCAGAAATTATTTTGCGCGGTACCCCGTCGCCCAACGGGGGGGGGGGGCTAGCGTGACGAGGAAAGGTATAGGTAGAATAGGAACGATCACGACATTTTCACAATATATAACAGCAAATATGCAGCACTGTCTTTTATTTTTCCTTTTGCACTCAATTCGCACATTGTAATCTGCGTGCCAGTGTCATTAAAACTACGACAGAATTTTTGTTAGGTTTTTCTGAATCATTCATAATAATTCCTGCTAAATTGCGCAACTTTGTCATCATGAACAGCGCTCGCTTTGCTCGCGCTGCGCGGTCCCCTTGATTTTGCTTGCGCACTGCGCGATCCCTCCAGAAATTAGGGTGTACCCGGTACACCCTGAGTACACCCCTTGCGCATGTATGGTCCCGACCCGACCCCACCCTCGGAATTTTGGAGACAGACCCCACCCATAAATGGCCATATCCCAGGTGGGGGGGCCGGGAAATCCCCCAGCCATTTTTCCAAACCGCCCAGAAATTTTTGGAGGCCGCCGGCCCGGCCTCCCCGCCCCAACCCGTCCGGTACTCCCTAACTCGGGCGCCCCCCGCCCCCCCCCTGTAAAAAATACCCTGTTATGGACTCAGAAACATGTTGGCAATCAAGTTTTCGAGTTTAAAAACACTGTAAATGTTAAAATTACTGAACGATTTCATGTTTTTCGGCATTAGCAATGGCTGAAAATGCGATTTTTGGCAAAAAAATAGAAAAATTTTCTGGGGAGGTTTGGGGGCAAGGCCGCACCCAGGGGGGGGGGGGTTCAAGGGGTCTAGACCCCCCCCTTTTGGGATGCCAAAATGGAAAATTTTTGCTATTTTTAGGGCAAAACAGCTATTTAAAAAATATTTGCGCCTTCGGCGCCATAGTTACCTTTTTGCTCGATATAAGCGTTCAATGTACTGTTTTTGGGCAAAAATGCAAAATTCTTCAACTTCTGGGGGGCTCCGCCCTCCAGACCCCCGTTGCGTTTTACCTTCGACCCCCCCCCCCTTTTCAAAATCCTGGGTGCGGGCCTGTTTGGGGGTGCCGTACTGCCGTGGGGGGGGGTCTGAAAATGGGGCCCCCCAAAATTCCGGGGAAGGGGGCCACCGGCCACCCACCCCAACACAAATCACCGTTACACCTATATGCCAACCCCCCCCGAAAATTTTTCTTATCCCTACCCCCAAATAGACTTTTTCCAACCCCCCTCCCCCTTTTTTGCCACCCCTCCCTACTTTTTTCAAACTCCCACCCCCACTTTTTTCGCCAGCCAGCCACACCTATGGGCGTATCGAGTGTAGCATGAATGCGAAGTCAAGTCTCCTCTATTACTAAACCCGTATATAAATGGTTGTGCCCCTGGAAATTTCTAGTTGTGCGCCCCCATATTGCATCTCCCACACTTTTCGCTCCTACGCTTGAGGTCCCGGACATAGTTTCCTTAGGGGGGGGGTTGGGGGGGGGTATCCCCCCCCCCCCCCAAAATTTTCGACCAAATTTACCCCCTCCCAGATTTTTGGACTATCCCTCCCCCCACTTTTGGCTACCCCCCCCGAACCCCCCCCCCCAACGATTTTTGGACCCAAAAAGTTAGCTAAATTTGGTCGAAAAATGGTCATTTTTTGAAAAATTTTTCTAAAATTTTGGCCTAAAATCGCTTTAAAACGGTGCAAAAACGCCTAAAACGTTAAGAACAAGCATTATTTTGATGAAAAAAGGGCTAAATTACAGAAATTTTTGCATTTTTTGGCCATTTTTTGAATTTTCTGAGGTCCGAATTTTGGGGGGGGGGGTTCGGGGGGGTACTCCCCATCACATTTCGGGGGTCGACCACCAAATTTCCGAAGTTTACCCCCCCCCCCAACCAAAATTTCCAGGGAAACTATGGTCCCGGACCCGGACGTTTCCAAACAATTTTTGGTCAAAATTTTTCATTTTTCGGTATTTTTGTTCTAACATTAACAAACAAACATCGTATATTTTGTTGCTAAAACTTAATTTGTACTTGGGTATGTATTATACATATATAGCCATGGGATGAAAAACACACTCCCTTTTTGGGGTGAAAAACTCACTCACTCGCCTGCTGTGTCATGGGTTGGCGGTGGAGCAGGAGCTGAGAGCTCCAAAACATACCAGCAGAAAGCGCGACTCTTTCTAACCTATATTTGCAAAGATCAAGTCATTTAGGTTAGACTAGATAAGTTTTGCAAATATTTGCAATGATGGCAAGTCTTCCTCTTTGCACACAGCAAAAATTAAATCCATCCATCTGGCACAGGCACAATGCCAAACTTGGAAAACCCGCCCAAATTTTTCAGAAAAATATTTAACAACTCATCAGATTCGGACAAATTTGTGAAAATTTTTCCTCAAAAATAGGGGACGACACCCCAAAGGGAGGAGCCCAAATCGCAACGGAGGGGGCCCGACGCCCACGGGTCTCATCCCTCGGCCCTCGGGTGTCGCCACGCCACTAACTCACGCCACGCCCCCGCCCCGCATCGTACGTAATGGAGAAATAGATCAGTATTCCCCCCAAACACATCAGCACCGAATGCACAAAGCCAGACAAAATCATAGAAAATCAAGAAATCGAAATGTACCTTAAAATACTATTACAAATTAAATCCAAACCTTTCATTTCTTTGTGTCTCACATGCGTGGACTAATTAAAAAGGATTTTATGAATTCAGGAATTGAGCACGACTAGAGATCCTATCCACTACTTCAGTTCACTCCAGCTTTTTAAGCTAGCGTCAGTGTTTTAGCAATGAGTGGACGGCGTTAGCACAGACAACTGCGCCATCTCTGTAAAGCTAGCACGCAGTACAATTTTCTTTGTAGAATGCAATTGCAATGCCCAATAACATAGACCAGAGTCCCAGCAGTGTTGTAGATTCAATTGGACGACATAGAAAATATTGAAATTCGTCAACAATTTATACTTATTTATACTCTTATCTACAGCATCCTTTCGTAGGTGCGGATATGTGGTGTCGGGCATAGGTGTACTGTACCAGGATATAGTCATAGGTGTAATTGGGGGGGGGGGGGGGGGTGGGGGGGGGTGCCCCCCCCCCCCAGCCATTTTTACACCCCCCCCCCCATAATTTTTGGGGGCCCCCCGCCCCCCCCCACGGGGGGGGGGGGGGGGGGGTAGTCGCGCCGAAGGCGCGAAAATTGGGCAAAAATTGGGCATTTTTAGGGCAAATTTTGCAAAATTTTTCAAAAAAAGTCCAAATTTTTGGCTTCACTTGTTTATTATCGCGAGAAATACACGTTTATAACGGTTTTATGGTCTTCTAGACTCAATATTGACCTTATTCTGGACTCAGAAACATGTTGGCAATAAAGTTTTCGAGTTTAAAAACACTGTCTAATGTTAAAATTACTTAATGATTTCATGTTTTTCGGCATTAGCAATGGCTGAAAATGCGATTTTTGACATAAAAATAGAAAAAATTTTTTGGGGGAGGTTTGGGGGGGGTCGTGGGGGGGGTTTGGGGGGGGTCTAAAAAGGGCCCCCCCCCCCAAAATTCCGGGGGAGGGGGCCCCCCCCAACCCAAATCCCCGTTACACCTATGGATATAGTTTACCCCCTGTGTGTGAGAACTGAGCCCCCCCCCCCACGAGAAGCCCAAACCCCCCTGCCCCCCTACCCGACCTCGACGACTCCCCCCAAGGCGAGCTCAGACCCCTCTCCCCTAAAATGGGGTCCAATCAAGAAAAAATATGCAAAAATCTTGCAATTTTTAAAAAATTTTCGGAAAAAATTGGCTAGAAATAGTTAAAAACGCTAAAACTAAAACATAGGTTTTAAAACACAATACAAGTGGTTTTTTTAATAGATGTATATAAAAAATAGTCGATTTTATGTCCAAAAAGGGCCATTTTTAGCTACAAAACATTTTGGTACAGTTTGGGTACAGTTTTTTTGAAAATTTACGGTTTTAGAGACCCAGGAAGATTTGGACTTTTTACTCCCCCCCCAACCCAAACAGGTGGTACCAGGGTTTTTTTTTGGTCGCCGAACTTTAGGCCAAATGGCCTCAACGACTTAAATTTTTTAGGCCATTACCCAAAAAATTTAGGCCATCCAAATTTTATTGATTTTTAGGTTACGCGTTATTGTACGCATTGTTAAAATTACAGTTATCACGTATTCGTGCGTTATACATTCAATAATCGCTGTTTAACAAGAAAAATCGCCATCGTCACTCTTTAACACACTAGAAAAACTACATTTTTACCTTAAAATGGCAGCAACAGAACCTTGTTAGCATAGAAATAGTGCATTATAATATTATTACGTGCGACAGTATTATATAATGAATTAATGAATTTTTAATGAAAATTAAAACAGCTATACGGAAGCATACGAGTATAGAGAATCACAGAAAGAAGAAAATTAAACTAATAGAAATAAATTGTTAAGCTGCTAAAAATAGAATTTCTTCAATGAAATCTTCATAACAGTAAATAAAATTATAACTTGAATGGATATTTATATATAAGTGCAAGTAGACAATGTAACTATATAGCTGACGGCTGGCGTAGCCCAGAAATACAAGTGAGAATGTATAAATTCGCGCCGAAGGCGCGAAAAATTTTTAGAAAATTACTGTTTTTACTTAAAAATCAATAAAATTTAACTGGGTTTCCGTCGAAAAATTTAGGCCAAATGGCCTCAACGGCCAAAATTCTTTAGGCCATCGACTCATAAATTTAGGCCATGGCCTAAGCTATGGCCTAAAAAAAAACCTTGGGTGGTACACCTATAGTGTCGGGTTACCATGAGCCGTTCCCTATTCGATTCCGCACCAAAAAGCTGCTTTCAATCATTTTAGTCGCTCGCTGGCTAGACATCAATCTGCACGAATCTATCTGGGGTTTTTACTGGGGGGCTGGGCTTATTCTTGTGGGGGGCGGTGAGCCCATAAACACCCTCCTCCCCCCCAAAAATCGCCCCCCCAAAAAAAGTGGGTGCCCCTTTTGGTACCAACTTTTACCCTGAAAAAATCGCTGAGACGGCCAAATTTTCAAAAATTTTTAGTCGATTTTTGCCTTTTTAAGCACTATTTTTGCACTAAAAACGAACTTTTTTGGCGATTACTATAAAAATAGCGCTATTTTTAACATGTTTTTAGAAAAATTTTGAAAAATTTTCGTCCCCCCTTAAGAATGACTCGCCCCCCGCGGGCCCCCCCCCAACAAAAATTCCCTAGAATAAGCCCAGGGGGGGGGGGGTGGTGCCTGCCCACCACTTTTTTGGGCTTCCCCCCACACCCTAATGGGCCTAATGTGCATCGAAATTACCAAATTTTTAGGATTTTTATTATATTTTATTATAATAGGCCTAAATATATAATGATTTATATATAATGCTATTATCTGCTTGAACTGGCTATTCTTCCACCTCTAGTCCTACATTTATCGCGTTACCTTGGACTTATATTATATACGACGTCAACGAACTGTCTGTCTCATCTCGATTTTCGACTGTACGATTCTCCCGAATTGCTGGAATTTTAA
The DNA here is from genome assembly GCA_030248195.1 of Trissonchulus latispiculum. NCBI lineage: Eukaryota > Metazoa > Nematoda > Enoplea > Enoplida > Ironidae > Trissonchulus > Trissonchulus latispiculum. The sequence goes on along the minus strand of JASAND010008866.1, from coordinate 95 downwards.
CTTTTTGGTATATACTTTTCTGCTTTCTGACTTCCTCTTATACTTAACCACATTTACTACCTTCTTACTGACTCTACTGATCATGCCGTCCCCTT